>VKOC01004442.1:0-14291 GCA_009364415.1 Spea multiplicata
TGTGTGCGTGTATGCAGTGTGTTGCACTCTAGGGAAAGAATATCAAAATAAATAAATAAAGCTATAAATAAGAAATCAGCAGACTTTTCTGTCTAACTGTATTACTGTTGTTTGATGTATGTTTCTGCAGTATTATTAGTCACTCTGCTTAAATCAATGCAGCAATCGTTCCTCTATCTTATTGATTGTTTTAGGTGAACTCATAGAATGCGTGCTATAATAAACACTACAATTATCCTATTAATAGATGTAAACTGCTATTTAAATATATCTAGTCACATAACACACACGTCTTATTTTCCTGGTTGTTTTAAAATGTGCATTAGTTTTGTTGCTCAACACATTTCTGATTAATACATATCTCTAATTGAAGCAAACTATAATAAGAAATAGTATGGTGAATATACCATGATTATAAGATGACCTCCCAAAATCTGAATATTAATTTAGGAATTAAAAAAAAGCCTTAATATAAGATAACCCTATAGGAAAAAACGTTTTACCAGTAAATGTTACTTCATGTAAACTATGTAAACTATTTTGTAAACTATGTAAACCCCCGCTGCTAACGGCACCTCCTTCCGGATGCAGCGGAAATTGTCTATGCGTTTACACTCTGCCCCGGGTACACACCGGGGAATCAAAGCACCGGTAAGTTGGGGGGGGGGACAGGAGGATCCAGGTCCGCTGCATGTTACAGCCTTAATATATATATATAATAATATATATATATATATATATAGTAAAATTGCATGACATATTATACACTCTTTAAACGTGGCATGGTTGTTGTGACCGATGGGCTGGTCTGAGGAACTGCTGATCTACTGGGATTTTCATGCAGAACCATCTCTAGGGTTTACAGAGAATGGCCAGAAAAAGAGAAAATATCCAGTGAGCAGCAGTGGACGAAAAAAATGCCTTGTTGATGCCAGAGATTAGAGGAGAATGGGCAGACTGGTTTGAAATGTCAGAAAGGCAACAGTAACTCAAATAACCACTCCATTCTTACAACCAAGGTATGCAGAATACCATCTCGAAACGCAGATGGTGGTGGTGGTATTATGGTGTGGGGACACTTTTGGCCCCTTAGTACCAATTGAGCATCATTTGAATCTCTGAGGAATGTTTCCAGCACCTTGTAGAAAGGGTGCCACCAAGAATAAAGGCAGTTCTGAAGGCAAAAGGGGGTCCAACCTAGTACTAGCAAGGTGTGCCTAATCGTGTGGCCAAGTACTTATCTTGTGGGTCTGTTGAAATCTGTTGCATTCTTTTTATCAGACACTGTATTTTGTTATCCTGTCTGCTAGATGTATCTCATTCCATTAAAACTAAATATAACTGCTATTTAATTATCTTTGAGTACCTAAAATTAAGTAACTTTCTTATGAAGCATTAAATAGGCATTTAGCATGTTTCATTTGGAAATGTAATTAAGCAGCAACATACGTTTTTAACAAATCACAAAGCATTCCCAAGCCTTCATAGGTGCATAATTTATTAATTCTACAATACTAGACTCCACCGGAACACACACACTGTGTGGAACCACTTGGAACATTCTCTACTCAAAATCAAATCAATAATTTATTTATAGGGGCTGCTACCCTAAGCTTTACCACCAAGAAAGGGGTCCTTCCACCTCCTCTTCTATTCTTCTTTTTACATATCGCTTTGGCATAAGAGGACTGCATATAAATCAGGGATGTCCAAGTTGTTTCTGCAGTGGGACACTTCACCAGAAATGTATGTGTGCGTGGGTCGCACTCATTTTCATCGAGTGTAAATATGCCCTTTTAGCTTTATAATGCATATTAATACAGGGTTAATTTGGCTATAATGCAAAAAGCAGTGGACAAACAGTTTTTTGAGCAACCTTTATATGTCATTCTATCAATACTAAATTAAAATACTTAAACAGTAAAACAAAGTCAGTCCACAAATCATTAAAATAAGTTTAGCCAAATAAACCGCACAAGGCTGGAGCACACAAAGGGCCGGATTGAGAGCATCATGAACCTGGTGCTGAGGATTTTGGTGGCCTTTTTTTGAAATAAATAAAATAGACAGAATCTTAACTCCTCAGCATCGGTGCGTAAAACAAAAAAACCCACCGAAATCATCCGCAGGGCCCCTGCCGCTTCCTACTGTGTTGCTCAGCAGCGTCTCTTGCTCCGTCGAGGGGACGCAGGAACGTGAATGCGCGTCACCTCACATGACTCTACTCCGTTCCTGTTCCCCTGGGCAGGTCAAGAGAAGTTCAAACAGACTGCAAGCAATGCAGAGAGAGACAGCGCCCCTGGGTAAGTCTGCGAGGGGCACCGGAAGATCTGCAGTTCAGGCAAAGGGTGGGGGAGGGTGTATGAATCATCGACAAGTCTCTATCTTGTAATAATAATGATTTCTAAGCATAACATTTTAATATAATGCTTCACATACTGGAGAAAAAGTAACCTAAAACCCTGATCTAGACTTAAAATAACTTTTATGTTCATCCACAAACACTCAGCATTTGTAGCTACATCAATATGTATCATGAAGCAATGTGAAAACTTTTTTCTTTCCTTTTTTTTCAGTTAACCTTAGAAGTGGTTCTGCAGATTGCAAGTGAACCTGTCTTGCCCTTTAGTGCACTGGATATAGCATTAGAAATTCAGAAGAACATTGAAGGTAATCCACCAGGAACACTCATGCATTATTGTATCCTTGTTAAAATACATAGGGTGATATCTGGGCAGAGAAAATTGTCATGCACTTAATATTTTGGTTGAATTTAAGCACATATTCAATTTCCCTGAGGTCACTAAAAGAGAACTTAGTCATGTATTCTATACCTTTTAGCATTTCCTACTCAGAGAGCAAATTAAGGTCAGGTCAGAAGAGATTTTGCTTCTTCAAAAAAACACTGGTTGAACAGCAGCAAATAGAAAAACAATATAAATAATACACAAAACACGAGCCAAGGATCACAACAATCTGTGCAATGTGAGTGAAAGCTGTATATTCTAGGTTGACTGCTCCAGGAGGGCAGCATCAGCACCTTTCTCAAATTATGAGGGGTAGATTGCCTCACTGGACTAATAGGCTTCCCGGTGAGCTATAGCTTAATGGTCTGGTGGAAGAGATCTCAAATCCCCATTATAATTGGCCCATTTACACTTTGGAGCTCAGGGTTTATTGAAGTATCAATAGACCTCTGCAGTATCTCTTTCCCTGAGCTCCATACTTAAGATCAGGGCCGGACTGGAGATGACGAAGTGTCCTTGGAACTTTAAGGCCAGTGGCTGCCTAATGGCATAAGCACGGCAAATGACTGGATCTGACAGGCTGCACATTACTTTCCAATTCTCATATAGCATGTGGCTTGATGTATCCAGCCACTGACCACACATTGCAACACCTGATTTGCCACTGAAGTTACAGGATATGCCATCCTACCCAAGTGCTCTGCAGCAAGGACATGCAGTGTGATGAATCAGATCCTTTAAGGCAGGAAGAAAGGGTGGCATTGAGTACATACACCACTGATGGCTAACAATGTGATTTTGCATTTTTTTACCTTTTCCATTTTTTTTTCTAGAATTTTGTACTTTAGAAAACAAATTCACCTTAAATATTATATTCTTGTGCAGCCTGCCTTATCTTTAATTTTTTGCATTCATTAGGTAGTCTGAAAATCTCATAACAAGAACCAAATAAAGGAAGTTGTGTTTAGCATAAAAGTCCAGTAAGAACCAATGCAGTTTGTGGCCTGTACTTTTCAGAGACTGACAAGTGGAGGACCTCATTGTATATTTATTACTCTAGTTCAGGAGCAGCAGATCATTCTAACTCTCTTCTGTTCTAACAGTCACAGGAAGGAAGGATAATTTACTATCAAGTAATTTGTTGAAGTTGATTTATTGGACCCTTCGTGAAAGCTTTGTATTTTGAAAATGGATGACCTTGGTCTGTGTGTTTGGTTAAAAAAAAAAAAAGGACAAATTATTTTTGGACAAAGCAAAAGATTTTATCGGGTACTTTGATGAAAACAAGTGGCGGAACCAACACTTTATACTCATTTATACTCGTCTGTTTTAAATCACAGGAAACTGCACTAAAATCTTGAATGATCTAAGACTTAGAACCTGTCCTACCAAGTAGAAGGCAATACTGTAACTAAAATAGGGTGCAATAAATAAAACTGTCTTGTGATATTGTAGGAAAAGTATGAAAGAAGAATTAGGAATGATTATTCTGCCACTGTAGTTGCATTTTTATAGAAGCCACTTTGTCAAACTTTAAAATGTAATTTATTATATATGTACAGGCTGTATATTAAACATTTACATTTTAGAATTTCTCATTTTTGATACAATGGGGCTTGATGATTTTAACAATATTGTGTTACTTGAAAGAAAAGTATTGATACACATCAACTGTTTTAGCAAAATGGGAATGACATATAAAGGGTTTAGATTTAAAAAAAAATTGTATTGTGTAATAAGTGTAAAAAGTGAAGAATAAAATAGATTTTATTATGTAAGCTTGTGAAAATACTGAAGAATTCTGTAGTGAAATGACCAGAGACACTTAATGTATATAGGAGCTTAGATGCATGTGTATGTTTATGTGGGTATACGTCCATATCGATGCATGCACTGGTGTCTCTTATGTAACCTATGTGCATATGTATGTATCCTTTTGGTAACTAATCACTAAAGATGGACTTTCTACCACCCTACCAATAGAGTAAAACTGCCTACATTTATTCTAAGCCTCTGACCTCTTGTTCTCCTCTTTTGAAATAAACTTTCCCTCTTGCACATTATTAAATCCCTTTAACTATTTACCGTACATATTTCTTTCACACACACCCACTTCTGTCCTCCAAGGTACATCCCTTGGTGGTTGTTGTGTTTTTATCCTGCAAACATTCACTATGTTAGTGTAAGAAGACCTTAACTGGACTACCTTTCTTGTTATGGGGTCTCCAAAACTGACCACAATACTGTAGGCGACGTCTGATCAGAGATTTGTAAAACCTCAGAAATAATTACACCCAAGTTTGTCTCTTCGCTTGTTGCTGACAGCACAGTAGCCCTAATGCTATATCTGTAAGGTGGTTTGACCATTTGCCTCTTTCTACTACCTACATCAAACTTAAACACGAACAGTAATAATTAGGAAATTTCCCACACAACATACCCATCCATATTTTTATGACAAGCAGTTCAGTGCCCTACCAATAACAGAAATGAAGGTATACAAGGGTAATTTATGTAGTTTTATATATATATATATATATATATATATATATATATATATATATATATATAATTTGGTTATTGGAGTTCTAGCCTATGCCTAGCCCATGCCTAGCCTATGCCTAGTAGAACACAAATCTTTTTCTAAGTTGCTAATTATTTCAGGCTTTTCATTAAATTATTGAAGGGGAAATTGCAAACACCAATATTTGTGTGTATATTATGTCTCTATTGCACAAATAATCATAAGGACAGACAATCATGTGGTGTATTGTTGAATACTTGATACCAGGAGGCAGCCACCAAGTAAATAAGAGAATGGTATATTGTCATGAATTAGAGAAAAATAAAAATTATTCATTTTACTAAAAAAATATTAGTAGTAAATACAGTATACATAATATATCATATATCATTAAACAGTTTTCTTTATGTATATTTATGATTTAGTTTAATGGCAAATTTAAAAATAGTAACATCTGTCTTATTACACAGTAAATGTTTTCAACAGCAAACTTCCAAGCTCTATTGTATTTTCGATTAAAAGGCATAAGATTGTGTACACACTTTTAGTGTCAACTGCAGTCCTATTTTTTTTGTTTAGGGAAACAATATATTTTTTCATTTGTTGATCACATTTCCCTGCCTTTATTGATTAAAATATCAGGCATTTTAACTAAAACATTTGAGTATCAAACAGCATTTTAGGATAATTTATAGGTGTTATCCTTTTACAATGTTACAATTTTGTTATTGGTGTAAATTCGACAATTTTATCACTAGAAGTGCTGCTCAGTGTAATTCAAAACTCATAAAAATTCTCCTTTCTCATATTTTCTAAGCAAGAGCGATGGATTTCTATGACAAATTATATATAAATCAGTCTTGTGAAAGTGTCACTCTAGAATCCAATACTAGACAAATGAAATTCTGCTTAGATTTATTCCATGAACATCATATCAGATGAAAACTCTTGAATGATACATTAATGTTTCTCCAGTAAATTTTAAGATGTATCTTTGCTTATGTTTTAACTGTTCCTTACAGGTGATGACACTTCTACTAATCATTTAATGGAGAAAGCAAGACGTCTTAGAGAAACAGCACAAATGTTTCAGTCAAATGAAATGCGGCCAGCCAATGATCCTAAAGAGAGGGACCCTACAAGAGTAAGAATGTTAAATGACATTCTACAAAATATGGAGAAAAATTTCCTGATACAAAACCCCCCACCAGGATTCTTCAGGTAAACAGTATCCCTGCTTAACACTATAATGGTTCTAAGTTATGTAACCTAGTACATATGATCACATTTATTTTATTTTTCTGGTGATGCCAGAAAAAAAATACACTTATATTAACATGGGAATGCTACATTACATTTATTTATATAGTGCCAACAGATTCCATAGTTCAATAAAAGATACTTGACAGTTTTAAAATGGCATAATTCATACACATCAAAATATACTGGTAGAGAAGGAAAAGAGGGGTCTCTTGCAAGCTTACAATATATTTCTAAAATCTATGTCTAAAAATAGTCTCCAATTCATACCTTTTCATTCCCTACCCACTGTTGCATGGGCTCCATCATATGCATATGCAGGCTTTGAACACAGCACACAATCAAGAGGCATGAACCACTTTCATTACAGTTGTACAGGGGTGTACCTAGAGTATTTGGCACCTGGGGCGGATCCTTTATGTGGCACCCCCCACACTTTAAAACTGCATAACTGCTATCATGATATACTGAGACAGACATTGATGTTGTTACAGCATAAATCCTATCACTATATATTGAGCCAGACATCAGAGTGGAACAGCATAAGTACTATCACTGTACTCTGTGTCAGACATTTACGGTGGTACATGATAACTGCTATCATTATATACTGAGAATAGGGTGACCACATCAGCCATGTTTTCCAGGACACACACAATTTTTATATATTGCTAACCAGACACGATAAAGTGTTGCCCTGCAGTATAGATGATCTACAACTGTCTAATTGGTTCCCTTCCATGAGTCTATACATCCCACATACTGCAGGGCAGTACTTTACCTGCGCTGGTCATCAATATGAAAAACATATACATTTCCTGGAAAACATGGCCGATGTGGTCGCCCTGAGACAGACTGACGGCGGTGTACAGTGATAGGATTTATGCTGTACTACCATCAACTAGATTGTAAGCTCACAAGAGCAGGGCCCTCTTCTCCTTCTGTGTTGGTTTGTTATGTGATTTTTATTTTTACTGACTGAATGTAACCGTGCTACCGAATCTGCTAGTGCTATATACATTCGTATTATGTAATGTCTGGCTCAGTTTAAAGTGATGGGCGTTATGCTCTACTTTAGAGCATAACTCCCACCACAGGCAATGATAATAGTACAACATAACCCCCGCCACTATACACTGAAGAAGACATTGACAATAGTGCAGTATAACTCCCATCACTCTCACATAATGTTTTCTCGCTCTCTCTTTGTCTCTCTCCCTCTCTCTGTCTCTCCCGCTCTCTCTCCCTCTCTCTGTCTCTCCCTCTCTGTCTCTCTCTCTGTCTCCCTACCTTTCCTCTGTCACTGTCCCTTTTTCCCTACTCCTCTTTTTTATTCCTCTTGGCTCTTCTTATTCCATGTCCTTCTGGTGAGGTGGGCGCGGCTTACGAGTGAGCAGATCAGAACTCTGCAGTAACAGACTTTTCTCTCCCTTGACTGATTTTAACCCAGTTAAAGGGATATCTTTGATCTCCTCAACCGAGCCTCCTCCTTTAGAGGCAGACATTATAGTCCGTCTCTGTAGGGTGTGCAGATGCTGGCCTGGTGGCAAACCCCGGATTAGTGGCATCCGGGGCGTACCGCTCCCCAAGTCCCCCCCTAGGTATTATACAGTACCATATTTATTTGCTTTTAAAATTGGAAATCAATTTGTTAAGTTGTAAAGATTCTAAATAAAGAAGCTACTACAATCAGTTTTATGTAGGATAAGAATTCTTTAGCTTTTTTGAAAGAAAAGAATGATTTCATAAAAATCGTATAGTGCCTTCCCAAAATTTGAGCAGTTAAATGTTTTTATTACTGAAACAACGTTATATTAATGCTAGACGGCATCAGACCATAGTAAAATTACACATAAAAATAAAGCTTTCTATAAAGGATATAAGTTCAGCCAGGAAATGCCACCTGTTTTTCTCGGCACAGAGTTTAATTTAAAATAAAATAGAATAAAAAAACATAAAATGCCATTTAGTGGCTCTATAAAATCAAGGAAACCTGAATGGAAAAACAAAATCATTTTAATTTGTATTTTTTTTCTTTCTAATAATATATTTGCAACCCAGACCTTCATCCCCCAACCCTCCTAATGCTTGGATCCTAAGCATGTTACTTTTACCAGAGGCCATGCTTGGTGGTGGCTAAGGGTACTAAAGTTCAGTTTTATTGTGGAAAGTGCTGATTTGGTAGATCAAGGATATCAAGGATATATAAAACTACAAAAAGTGTGAAAAGCCCAAAATGTATTTATGAGAGGCATAACCTTCTGGTATAGTGTATTCGGGGGCAATCTAGTGTTTGCGGTGTGTATATTGAGTCAGTATTAATTCCAACCTGGTAAATGCAATAAATAGGTGCACAATTTAGTGTACAATATGAACATTCTGATTTACGGATAAAGTTATATGTATGAAGAAGTCTTTTACAATTCTTATACTAATGATAAAGTTACCATACGTGTTCATTGTTGAAGCTGAAGTGTAGGTTTATTTTAATGTACTGCATTTTTTATTGTTTAGTACTATTAATTACCTAATCTTTGCCCACCACTTTGAAGCTTAATCCACTGCCAGTAGTAATATATTGTATTTACAGAATAGATGCATTTTTTAATTCACTAGGATCACACAATGTAATAGCAAAGTTAAACCTGAAGTGAGACACAAACCCTTGAGTCAAGAGTGGATCTACTCATTGCTATATGAATGAAGAATCCTCACTAACACACACATACATCCATGCTCACACACTTACACATACATACTTACACAAACATACATACATACTCAAACAGTCCAGACCTCAAACAGATTGAAATGCTGTGGCGGGACCTTAAGAGAGCTGTGTGTAAACAAACGCCCTCAATGAACTGAAACAACTTTGTAAAGAAGAGTGGACCACAATGTCTCCACAATGATGTGAGAGACTGATAAAGTCATATGTTTTGGATGCTTTCCAATAAAGCCTTTCTTCAATTGTTGAACTGCTCCAAATTATATGAATGTAAATGAACGTGCACAGAGAGAGAAATAAGACACACGACACACTCTGGGTCAGGTCCAAAATCACTCTGCTTTATTACGTTTAAGATATAGGTTATATAGTGTCCAAAAAGAAGGACGTCTTAACACGTAAATCACATTAATTGGTTTATCCTTAAAACTATGCGGACATAGGCAGAAAACCGTTACAAACAAACAAACATTAAGCAATGTTAGGCAATTTCCTGCAACTAGAACAAAATGCTAGCCGGATATCTTTGTGGTTAGTAAAACAAATATGAATGTCCTAAAATACTGCTACTTGCGTCTCTCGCATACTTGCGTGAGGTTTGACCCTTTATACTAGTCAAAGCCAGCTGATATATAGATATAATTTTGGTTCCATAACACATACAGTCATTGCTACTAAAGGTAGTTTTATAAGGTATTGAATCATAAGGCGTACTTAGTTTTTCACACATAGCTTCTCCATTTTGGTTTTATTTTTGTTAAATAAATCATGACACTCTCCATTCGCTGCCCGCTTGGCCGACTCTGGGCGCACGCACGCCCCCAATCCGCTTTATCCACCCCTGAATGGAGACGGTGGGGAACACGCGTCAGTGACGTCGCACACAAGGACGGGCGTCCTCTGGCAGCAGGTTTAAAAACCGGCACTGAGTACTACTCAGTGCTCAGTTTTGTGCCTGATAGAGCTCTTCCCTGCCTTTTGTTTAATTCCTGTTGCTGCCCCTGGATTATCTTCTTACTATGCTGCCTTCTGTGACCCTGACCTTGGCTACCAGACTTTGCTGTGTTAATTGAGTCTGACCCTGCCTACACTTCCTGTATTAGGGGTATCCTGCATACCGGACTCCTCATCTGTACTCCTTACAGGCACAGAACCCTGACCCCCAACCCCATTGAACTGGAATGGAGATAGCGAGCCAGGCCTTCTTGTTCAACATCAGTGCCGGAACTCACGAATGCTCTACTGGATGAAAGGGCACAAATTCCCACAGAAATTCTCCAGAATCTTGTGGAAAGCCTTCCCAAAAGAGTGGAATCTGTTATTTAAATATTAATAGTACATATTGTTGTGTATTTACACATTCAATTATGTTCTTGAATACATACAGTATATATTTAAATATGAAAAATCAAAACATCAAGATAAAATGACATTATTTTATAGAAATGCAGCAAGCTCAGACAGGACTTTAACAAAATAGTCAATACAGAATCATGTGTATGAATCATTATAGAACACATTATTATACACTCCAATATTATTTTGTACAGAGAAAAACGTGGACCATATAGTGCATACAGAGGGATTAACCATAAAACATAAATAGACAAATACAAAGGGACATATGAAGTAATAAGACAGCCAGTGTGCTATTCTAGGCTAGATCTCTTTAAGTAGTATATTTTGTTGCAATCTATCCAGTAATAGCTGACAATACGTGTCATACCTGCTTGTTTGTATGACAAGTTACCTTTAGTTCTCTAAGCACAAATGGGAATTACATTCCTAGCTTTATAATGTCACATATAATGTGCAATATTTTGTATTGTGAATGGCTTTTTTGCCAGTGCATCTTTACCGAATCTGTAGTATACACCAATTTAACAAATGTATAGCAGTATTAGCCAAAAATGACCTTGTACTGCACGATGAGCGCTAACAAGTTCAAAACAGCTGTTGGGGAAAAAAGGGAGCAAAAAGTAACATGTCATTATTTCACGTTTTAGGTAGAGAGAGAGAGAGTGCACATTTTCTATTGCAGTTTTGCATTTCTAAAGTATTAATTTGTTCTTCCATTTATGTATCTATTGAGAAATGTCTAAGCCTTGTGTCTTTCAAACCAAGAGAAAATTGATTGGTAAACATGGTAAAACAAAATAGCTAGTAACAACAAAGAAAAATATTTTTCACAAGCAAACTGTACATCTACATCTTTATAGAAGAAGTGTAACTACGCAAAAGCCTATATTCTCCTCGAAATGTGTGTCTAAACTACACATCCTTATTCAAATCTTCCCCCCTAAATGGCGCCTGGAAAAGTGAATGTTATTTAGCCCTACTCACATTCTACATGCCCCATGTAGAGAGTGGTGCAGCACAGAGAAGAATTCAAAGCAGAAAGTGCCAAATAGCTTTGAAAATCAATGCAGAACATTAGGCAGCGACGGAAAGCATCACAAAGTGGTGTCCAGCATCAGGCAATTAAGTTTCAAACAAGCAATTGTGATTTCAAATTAAACTCACATCTCCTCGCTTGTAACTGGCAAAATCTAAACTCATATTATCGGAACTGAATCTCACATTTGCCTTATTAGACACATTCTGTTGCAGAGAATTTAAATAAACCCTGGAACCACAGTAGCACAAAGGCTCCTAAAATAATTATCAAGGACTTGATGGTACATTCTGACTCTATAAAAAAAAAAAAGGTCAATATTCCATTGTTGTATTTACTAGACTTGTGCATTCATATTGCGAATTCGAACATGAAAACGAACACCAAGGGTGCATTTTGTTGTTCAGACCGAATACCAAACACACGAACATGGTAGCGGCAAAACGTATACAAAGACACGAAACACGAATAATCTTTTGTGTTTGTTTTCATCTTCGTTTATTTATCTCCTTCCCCCTCTAGCCTGCCGAATCTATGCAGCATCGCATGGGTTAACGGAAATCCGTAGGTTCACCTTCAGGGGCCTCTTCTGGCATCAACCAATTTCAAAACAAATAATTTGGCCATGGGTTCCCAACCATATACGCACAACTGTATATAATAGAATGTCGTTCACACTTATGTAGTTACCTTTGACCTCAGAGCTTATATATATATATATAATATATATATATTATATATATATATATATATATATATATGCTATGACCCACCAGGACATTCTAAGAATTATTCAATGCCCTATTAAGTGTATTTCATTTGAGAACTCTACTTGCTTCCCCAGATCACTTTCTGCTCTTTTTTCTGGGCAGCAGAGGGCAGAGGAGTGTTTGGCCATGCCCACTTCCTACCTACTACACCCTCTTACTCCCAGCTCATTACAGACAGCTTTTTTGAAAACTTCATAATGATAAAGTTCATTGATAAAAGTGTGAGTCATAAATACGTTTATTTGCCTAAGCCTTAAAAGTATTTTAAATATTTAAAAATTCCTATTCATTGGTATTTTTTAATGCTTGTTCTAATATGCTTTTTTAATGTCAGAATGCTAGGCACCATAAGGTTAAACTTTATGTGATAACTGAATGGTTGAACAACTATTTAAAATGTAACCCCACATGAATACTCTTCTGGCAAATTTTGATTTCAAAACGTTAAAACGGACTTACACTACACTGAACATCATACATTTTTTTGTTCTAATTCCACTGATTTTATTATTATTATCATATTAACTGTTGACATAAGAATTCTAGTAATGACAAAAAACATTGCATTAAGAAAGTCTGGCAATGGATGACCATATTCAATGTTTTGTATCATCCTGTATTTTTCTTGCAATAATCAAATATATAATCTGTCCACTGATTCTTTGTAAGGATCCCATTTATTTTTCAGTGTACAAGGCAATAGCCACAGGCTTTCTAAAGGCATTCACTGTAATATCGGCAAGACAGATTTAGGCATATTTACTTTTTATCAAACTAATTTGAATTTAATGATAAATGGTACAAAATTACAATGCTTTTCTATTTTACAACGTATTTAACTGTAAACAATGTAAGAACAAATGGTATATTTTATCTATCATTAGTATGGTATAAAAATTACATTTATTGCTGTTCAGGAACGTTACATTGAAAACAAACATATAAAAAATCAAGACTGAATTTAATTAAGAGAAATCTTCCACATTATCAGTTTGTACTCTCTTTTTAGGTTTGGTAAACTTAGCATAGCATGCATCTTAATGCTTGAATATATGTCTATGTTCATAAATTATAACATAATGAAACTGGTAAATAGCGTTTTATGCACATTCTAAGCTTCCTGACATTATGATGCCGTAAATAACTAACTACCAGTTAATTACTGCACATTTTGATTTTAACTCGAAATGACTCATTTCCCTGTGCACTTACCTAAAAAAAAAAAGCTTATTAGTGTGATCTCTTAGAGACAGTCTTACATTTATCTTGGCTAAATATCCAAGATTATGAGGATATTCTGTTAAAAAATGTGTTAATTTTACAAAATGAAAAAATTACATACCGTATTTGCTCGATTATAAGACGAGGTATTTCAGAGCAAATCTTATAATCAGACCTCAAATAGGTCTGACTATGAGACTAAGATTCAGATCCACTGCAACGCTGCAGGGGACCTGGATCCTCCTGTCTCCGCCATTCCCCAACCCCCCACCCCCAAACTTACGGTGCTTCTGAGTCCCCGTGTGTAGCCGGGGCAGCGTGTAGACCTCTACGCGATTCGCGTAGACAACTTCCGCTGCAGGAAGGAGGTGCGGTTAGCAGCAGGGGTTGTCTGCATCCATCGCGCAGACCTTCCTCGGCTGTCAGAGATCAGAGTTCCCCTCACTGGGAACACGCTGCCCGGACAACACACTGGAAGTCAGAAGCACTGGTAAGTTGTTTTTTTTTGGGGGGGGGCGTTAAATGGGGGGCATAAGGCATTTCTGGAGGCAGAGTGCTCTATGAAATGCCTTTTAACCCCCTACATGCCAGAGTGGAATATAGGGCTATAAGGCATTTCTGGAGGCAGAGTGGCACATAGGGGGTC
>VKOC01004443.1:0-32708 GCA_009364415.1 Spea multiplicata
CCCTCTTACCACGTCTGAGTAGGCCTCACTCATGTGAATCCATTGTCCGCCCGGGAGCCTGACTTGGTTTTCAAACACTTCTTCCACAAAACTCATGTGACCGGCGTCGATATCGTGCAGCAACCTACGAGAACGAAGAGGGGGAAATATTTAAGGAAAAGGTTTCATCTTCAGCAGGAAAGGGCGTTCGATACGGTCAGGGCGGTAAAGCTGGGGAATTCACGATCTTGGCGGCTGGGCCTTTCCGGTTTATTAAACCCGTGCAGACTGGTCTGACGCTAGTAAGGAGTCAGGTCCTATCTCTTCATTGCCTACGTTTGATTTTAAGGAAGGGGTTAACTATTGCCTCTGCTTTTTGCCCTCATGTGACTCTCAGGAAGCCATCCAAAGGGGGGGGCAGACGCCTCAGGGCCCCTGGCAGCGAGGGCCCCCCACTCGCTGCAGTCTAATGTATGTGTCCGGACACAAACTCCACCATGAGCTTCAGTGATGGCAGAGGTAGCTTCTTACTTCCTGTCATGTGACAAGATCAGCCAGTAAGAAGCTTCTTCTCCGGTCGCGTGTTCCAGTCAGTAGGCCGGATCCGCACGGCTCGCTGCTTGGAGGGAAAAGACAAGACTCCGCCCAGCAGCCTGCAGCTACAGGAAGAGAGATACTCTGCGGGCAGGCGCTGGGGTCTGGGTTCATGGCGGTCACGCTGTATACAGCCGTGTGTTCTGTTAGGCGGGGGAGGGGGTTATCTATATGAATAATATGGCCTGAAACTAAATCCTTTTTAAAAAAAAAAAAAACTGGCGACCTCATTTTATACACAATTCTTTTAACAAGGGTTTTCCAGTTTCTATGTGAACAACCAATCAGGGCCAGCCTTCGTGTCACGTGACAAGTATTCCCGGCATCAAACCAGAAATTAACCAAAACTTAACATTATTAAAAAAAGTATTTCTTGCACAGGATTCGGGCAATAAACTATACAGGGATGATGTTTTCAAGGCTCCGTTTCGGTATAAAAATGTTAAAATCAGTAGAACGGCACTCGTGAGCTCCACATATTGAATTTTTATTCTTTTTCCTCAACAAAAAGTTGTGAGGTTTTCAGAGCTCTAAATAAAAAATCTACAATGACATCTGAATCTCTCCAAAATATCACCACCAAAAAAAAAATAAAAAAATTGGAATTTCAAGATACATTTCCAGATATTTTCCTTGGACCACGAGATGCTGTAAAATTCCCCGTCCTAAATATTCTCTTAAATTTGCGTTTTTTTCCCCAGTATAATTTGCGATATGTGAGACGTAAGTATTTCTAACTCACTTATTTCAATTACGGAATTTCCAGAGAGCCATTATTCCTATAAACAATATTATTAGATAAAGAGCTGGTCGGAGCCATGAAAAAAAACTCAGATCTAAATGATTAAAATTTGAATAATATCTCAAAAAACGAGCTTTTTTCAGGAATTTTTAGTAAAATGGGCCTGAATAACTTAAATATTTTTTTTTATTTTTACATTTTTCGGGCTAGGAAAACGACAAAGGTTTTAAAGACCGCAGGCAAAGCGGAATTTTCAACACAAAAAAAAAAGTTCACATTTTTCTGACATATTGCAGAATTGATTTTGTGGCATTTTGCCCACAAAATTAAATGTAGCCGAGATCTCCAGAACCAGAAGAGTTAAAAAAAAAAAAAAGTAAAGTTTAACTATTTACTTCACCATTACCCAATCAGTTTTGGGGTTCATTTCAGAACACAGCTTATTTTTTTTTTTATCTGAGTATTCCATACGTTGGGGTTGATTTATAAATCATAAAAAAAAATGGGAAAAAAATGAAAAGCTAAAAAAATTAAATCTAAAAAAAAAAGAAAAACGCAGCAAAAATAAAGATAATCATAAGCAGCGCTTCGGTCGTCCAGAGACGGCCCCCGTGCCAGGCACTAACTTTCTGCGTTCTGTATAATGCACAAGCGGCACCTATATATTTTTTTTCCATTTTTTTCTATTTTTTTTAAATATATTTCATCAATTGTATCATTGTTGTTGTATATATTAAAATCTGGCAAACCTGTTTAACGTGGATGGAGGTTTATTTCAAAAGAGGCCAAAATCTAAAACCAGAGGGTCAGGGGCTTAGACGGAATGTAAGGGAGTTTTACTTTACTGAGAGGGTGGTAGATAAGTGGAACAGCCTCCCAGCAGAAGTGGTAGAGGGTAATACAGTGAGGGGATTAAACATGCATGGGATTGACATACGGCTCCTGAATCTAAGACGAGACCAACGACTGATTAAGTTCTTCACAGCAATTATTATTATTATTATTATGAAAAGTTCCATTTGGACAAAAGTTCTCTTTTTCGACGGGGCCACCCAAAAAAAATTATTAAAATAATGAAAGTTGCATAAATTAAAGTAGACCAGCGGCACTACCCCAAAAAAGACTTCAGATCAGATCTCCCTATCCTGCTTAAGGGTTAAGAGCAAGTCCCTATTTTATTGGCGTGGTTCAAAAAAGTGAAATCTCTCCAGTAACGTTCCCTGAGCCAAAAGTAAATCGGCATCAAGTGATGGAGACCGAGGAGACCTGCTCTACATTACGCGGCAACGCGGCGGCTCAGATGGTTGTGATTTTAAAATAAAGAGAGGGATTAGGTCAAAACGCCGTCCAAGGAGTCAATGATTTTGAGAAATTGTGATTTTTGAAAGAAGGAGAACAGATAAAGGAGAGACCGCCGAGACGCAGACGTTCTGCCAGACGCAACAACTTCCTGAGCACTTAGCGCTAGTCGGCGACTAAAACGCTCATGATTTGGGATGATGATGATGATGATGATGGACACCGACGCCCCAACGAGGAACGAGTGTTTGAAGCACACGTCATTGTTCTACAGGCTGAACTCACGTCTTCTCGGGGCTGATGAACCAGTCGCCGCCCCAGGTCCAGCCGACGGACGGTTTGAAGCTCTCCTTGGGCAGCTTGATTTTTCCGGTCACGTCCGTGTACTTGGGGTACGTCAGCCCGGTTGTCCCCCAGTTTCCCAAAAGTGCCAGTTTGGTCTGGTTCTCGTACTATGAAACAGAAGAACATTGCACATTAACTGACATTTTTAAAAACAAGTAGTTTGGATCATTTTTGTAAAAGTTATCAGCGTTCTAAATCAGAACAGCATTTGGCCAATGAGAGCGAAGCAGCTCGGGGAGTCCATATTCCATTGGCTATAGACTTTGTCCATTGAAAGGGTTGTTTTAACCCCGTTCTGGGTCTGTGACCTGTACGCTGGACCCAGTGATGTATTTACCCTTGGGCCTGGGGCAGCCTCCCCCTCCGCCGCTTCCGCTTCTTCCCGACACGCAGCACCGGAGTATGATGCCAGATCCCGGTGCTCCGTGTCTTACATGGAGTCCGCGGAGACCGTGCTGTAAATGGGCCATTTGGGGAGATCCGAGATCTCCTCTGTATCCAGCCAACCAGTGGGCACGATCACCTAAGAGGTACTACCGCATGGGGACTTCTGTGCATTTGAAGACTTCTGAGGGTGAGATGATGCCATCAAGAGCTCTATCTACACACCCTTGCCTGAGGACTCTGCCGGCGTTATACGAGAAGATGCAGTTTACCAGTAACTCTGCATTACTGATCACAGACCGTGAAATGAATCGGCAATCTGGGGCTTCTCACAGGGCGGTAATTAAGCTCCTGCCGTTTTACTGCCAAACATTCAGCTGGAGAATATACCCTCAACCATTTGGCCTCCTCTTAGGTTAAGAAGCCATATGCCTATCCCAAGCATGTTTAAATTCCCTTTACCACCTCTACTGGGAGGCTGTTCCGTTTATCTCCCATCTTTTCGGTAAAGTAAAACTTCCTTACATCCTATCTAACCCCCTTGTTGTAGATCATGGCATCTCGTCCCCACTTACAGTTTCAGCAAAAACAGTCAGCTTCCCCTCGACGAATTGGCTGAATTCCTTCTGATCGACAGACAGCCCGAACCAGAGCTGGACCCGCAGCTGGGCTGGCATCTTGGCGCATGCGTTTCCTTCCTGGGGGAACTGGAGATACAGGAGGGGCAGAGATCGATAATTACATCTATACCGTCTAATATTAATTACTCTCCCCTGACGGTGGTCTCAGCGTCTTGGCTTGGCAAGACCCTGTCTGTCTACACGTTGGGTTCTGACGGCAACCATGGAGAGGACAAGTAAGATCCTATTCACTAAGGTCTGAGTTTTTAACCAGGGTAACAAAGGGTAACTCAAGACCACGCGTGTCTCCATAAAACAGTAAGACTGTATCAAGTTGGGCATTGAGAGTCTTCTACCCAGGATCTGATGACAGGTTGGCCCTGTTCGGCCCCCGTCTAGTCACCCATTTCACCCATTTGATCTCATGAATTGTAAGCTTGTGAGCCGAGCCTCTCCACCTAATGTATCGGTTTGTCTTCGTCGGTCAATTCTCGTCTTGTCAGACCCCTTGAATAAATGTATTGTATTAAGCACTGCATAAATAAATAAAAGATAATAATAATGAATTTCAATTTTCCAGACATTAGGGAAAAAACACAGTATCCTCCAGTTCAGGATTACCAACAAGATTATTTATCTCTCTTTTTTTCACTTGGAAAAAAAAGTACGTGTGGCTCGTGAGTCCCCATCTGACTTGTAGAGCCACATTTCAGATCAAATCGGTAGTAACTCTCGTTATTTGAGCCAGTGTATTGGAATCAAAATCTTGCAGAGGAATATAAAAAAAATGTAAAAAAAAAACGTACTTTTAGAAATATTGTCTGAAGCTTCCCGCAGTTCTTGCCGCAATATTTGGTTCCGTTCCTGGAGTAAAGGACTTGGTGGGCTGGCATGCGGTAATACGCCACTCGCTTGTCTCCTCGTAACATCCAGATCACTATGTCTGGCAGGCTATTCTGCGGCTAAAAAAAACATGAATTCGTAGACAAAAATGATGAGAACTCGGGTCCAACAAACACGAAACTAAATGCCATCGAAAATCGGTACAATTGGGCAGCTGTCGTTGATGATTAGCATTATCTAAATGAAGCCCTAAACGTAAATGTATCCAATGATGGAAAGAAACGTTTTGAGAAGCCACAGAACATCCATAACCCTGGGGACAATGTTAGGACTTTGGAAGCAGGGGCATAACAATGATGGTCCCCACTTTAGAAGAATAAGCTGCTTAAAGGGGGTGCTGTTACCTCCTCGGCCATGTCCTTCAATTTCATAAGCCAGTCTTCGGCTTGTTCCAGGACATTCGCTAGTTCACACTCCTCATTTTTGATCTTCTCTGCAGCACTCACTATCTGCGCAAGGCTGGTCTTACGGGACCGGTACAAGCAGTGATCCAGATGTGTGGATTGAGGAATAGACAGGACATCAGGAAGGGGCTCACTGTGAACAGAAAGTCAGGAAGAAACCAGCAGATTACAAAATAATGGTCAGCACAAAGGTGGTAATGTATAGACAATATGGCTTCTGAGATAACCAAAGCCGCTGGGATGTTAGAGGACACCTCGACCAAAGCCACTGGGATGTTAGAGGACCCCTCGACCAAAGCCGCCGGGATGTTAGGGGACGCCTCGACCAAAGACGCCAGGATGTTAAAGGACACCTCAACCAAAGCCGCTGGGATGTTAGAGGACGCCTGGACCAAAGCCCCCAGGATGTTAAAGGGACCAAACCTCGACCAAAGCCGCCGGGATGTTAGGGACGCCTCGACCAAAAAGGACGCCAGGATGTTAAAGGACACCTCACCAAAGCCGCTGGGATGTTAGAGGACGCCTGACAAAGCCCCCCAGGATGTTAAAGCGACACCCTCAATCAAAGCCGCTGGGAGGGTTTAAAGGACGCTCGACCAAAAGCCGCTGGAGTTTTAGAGGACGCCTCGACCAAAGACGCCAGATGTTAAAGGACACCTCAACCAAAAGCCGCTGGGATGTTAAAGGAACGCCTCGACCAAAGCCGCTGGGATGTTAGAGGACGCCTCGACCAAAGCCGCTGGGATGTTAAAGGACACCTCAACCCAAACTCGACCAAAGCCGTCTGGATGTTAGGGGACACCTCGACCAAAGACACTGGGATGTTCAAGGACGCCCCGACCAAAGCCGTTGGGTTGTTAGAGGACGCCTGGACCAAAGCTGCTGGCATGTTAGAGGACGCCTCGACCAAAGCCGCTGGGATGTTAGAGGACGCCTCGACCAAAGACGGCGGGATGTTAAAGGACGCCTCGACCAATGTGTGGGATGTTAAGAGACGCCTCGACCAAAGCCGCTGGATGTTAGAGGACGCCCCGACCAAAGCCGCTGGGATGTTAGAGGACGCCTGGACCAAAGGCGCTGGGATGTTAGAGGACGCCTGGACCAAAGCCACCAATTATAACAATAAAAATGTTTAATAAAAAGTAATTTTGAATGCAAAGTTTCAAGTCAATTGGAGTTTTTCTTCTTCGGGTATGCGATGCATTTTTGTGCGTATAAAATGCACGCCAAGATTGGCCCCAGCTTTGGTAAGAACAAAAGTGAATTCAAGGGTTTTTGGGAACATATACTAACTCAACTTAATGCCGCCTAGTTTGTTTTTATCCAGAGAGCTACAAACACTTATAATTTAACCAAAACATAAATGAGATGAGTAACTGCCCTCCAGCTTGTATTTTGAACCATCCCTAGACATGGATTTCCCTTCATTCCACCAACGGAACCCTAACACCAAAAAACGCAACGGTTTCACCATAATGTACAAGGCCTAACAGGACCAAGACTTTGGTACAACGAGACTCAATTAACCTGATTGCTTCCTGATGTATCCTTTTGGAGAAAATTGTTAATTTCCGCTACTGTCTGTCCACTTAAATGGCTGTGGGGTGGATCTGTTGCTCTCAAACGGACTGTAATCAGGAGGATGGGTCAGGTCCATCAAGCCAACAGATCCCACCAACAACGCCCCTTCTGAACATTTTCGGATTGTTTGAGGTTATATTAGTTGCTGTATCCTTTCTCAGAATCGTGTAAATTCATCTCATGTTCGTAAAACCACTGAACGTAAACCAAAAGCGTTGGGACTAACCTAAGAGGAACCTACGAGAAATGTCAGAATCTGTTCCTGTTACATGACGGGAAAAGAAAACCCCAATACGATGGTCTAGGTTCCAAACACGATTCCGTTTGCCGTAAAAGCTATGACCCCATTTTGATACAATGTATCCTATTCACGTAGCTGGCCGTTGAGTTCCAAATTAAGATTTATTGCCTTTTTCAGCCCTCACGCCTTTAGCTTTGTTCTTTGGCTTGCTATCTGATGCAAACGCGAACGAATGACCAACTGAATCATTCATCCAACAAAAATATGCGTTCGTGTAAAGAAAAAAATGTATGAATAGAAGTTCGTTCCAATCTGGCAAATTTACCTGCAGCTGGTTATGATGTCATCAATCAGGATCGCTACCAAGGAGTCCAGGTCATACGGAGAAGTCTTTGCCTTGACTGCGAGGTTGACGCGTTCCAAGTTAGCTTCCTGTGAATCACACAGACCAAAGGTCACATCTAATGGCGTCTATTCATGTTAACTCCGCTAGTCAACATGGAGACACTGGGCTTAATTCCGTCTACGATGGCTGCCAATGACTTAAAAGGCGTTTCTGATGAATCAGTTAGACTAGATTATGGAAAAGTACACCAAGCGGTCCAAACGTAGGGTACGGCAGGCAGGGGGGGGGGCTTTTCCCGTCTCTTGGTGAAAAGCATGGTTGTCTATCAAGGTTTTGACGTCCTACTGTCTGTTTTTGACCTACCAGGTTGTCCACGATGTACTGGAGAATATTCTGAGTTTCCGTCCGGTATCCGATATCTTCCCAGTACGAAGAGAGGACAACCACCGGCTTGACGTTGCCCCATGGTAGATAGTAATACTGGCAGCCTGAGACACAAAGCAAATTGTGTAGGTTAAAAGGCACCTAAGAACCTAGTCAACGCGGGAGCGGCATCATATATAATAATATATAATATCGACGCTGAATAATAGGCCACCTTTGGAAATAATGACCGCCTGTGCTATTTTCACCATTACTGGTGACATTTGGGGTCATGTATTATCATTCTTACACAAAGTGGAAAACGTAGATTGTAAGCTCATAAGGGCAGGGCTATCTTCTCCCTCTGTCCGACTTTGGCCGCTTTTGACCAGGACTTTAAACGCATGAAAAGTAAAGCATATTATCCTTCGTTTTTTGCCTTTTTTCAAGCAGGATCTGCTGCGATCAGTGAGAATGGTTTATAGACTGTGTCTGCGTTTAAGTTTCCTTCCTTAATGAGAAATTAAAAACCAGCAGAAGGAGCCCATCCATTACTTCCCGGGATGTTTGGATAGTTCTCGGCGCGCGGTTAATGACTCCCACATCTGTTCTAGAAGTCTCTTTTTTTCTCTTACCGTCAAACACTGCCCTGCTGTACTGCGTCGTGGAGGCAAACGGCAGGCACGTGGTGTCGAACTTGTTGCCGTAGTTGCCGATGCTGACCTCAAACTGGATGGCGTCATCTACATCTTGAAGCATGGTGGCCGAGTAGAACGAGGCAAACAGGCAATACTTTCGTCGACGGAGGTATTTCTGCAAAATGAATGTTTCAAGCGATGGGACGTTTCCAAGCATGGAGACGTCGGCTATGGACAGTCCGTATGACGCAATAATTGACCACTAGTCACTGGCTGACCAAAGGACTATTTGTCATTTAGGCCTTCATTATCTCACACTATATAGTCCTTGAGCAATAACTTGAATTACACGCTACCTGTTTCAAAGTTTGGGGTCTACTTAGCAATTTCCTTGTTTTTTGGGGGGGGGGGGAAGCAAATTTTGGCCAATAAAATAACTCATGACATGGATCAGAAATCCAGCGCAGACAGGGTTCATATTGAAATGACTACCGTAGCTGAAACGGGTGATTTTTAATGGAATCTCCTTCATTAGGCGCACAGTGGCCATTTTCACTCCCATCACTCCTTGTATTTTCCAATATCCTGTGTTTCCAATGGCCCTTTATCACTCCCATCACTCCTGTGTTCAATGGCCCTTTATAACTCCCATCACTCCTGTGCTTCAATGGCCCTTTATCACTCTCATATCCTTTCTGTGCTCCAATGGCCCTTTATCACTCCCATCACTCCTGTGCTCCAATGGCCCGTTGTGTTTGCTGATTCAGGTTTAAGTTTAAAAGGCTGATTGATCGCTAGAAACCCTTTTGAAAACAGCTCAGTGACTTC
Source organism: Spea multiplicata (assembly GCA_009364415.1). Taxonomy (NCBI): domain Eukaryota; kingdom Metazoa; phylum Chordata; class Amphibia; order Anura; family Pelobatidae; genus Spea; species Spea multiplicata. Next base: position 9,268 of record VKOC01004443.1, read on the forward strand.
AAGCTTTTGAACAGTAATTCCAGGTTGTAATCTAGGACGGAATATTGTTTGTTATTTTTGTTGCAAAAAATCATGTGAAAAATAGAAGGTTCCATGCATAGCAACGTTAGCTGAAAACATTAAACTTTCCCCCAAAATCAGTTCTAGGTGAAAACAACAAAAAATGGCCTGTTTGGACAATCTTGTAAAATATTCTATTTTTTTTTTCTTCTTTGCTCCAAACCCAGAGAATATTTAAAGAGATGAATAGAGTGGGAGAGATCTCCGGGGATCCTACACGTAGTCCGTCAAAACGCTGAGCTGCGTTCATGACATGCTCGAGAAAACTAAACACGAATTAGGGCTTCTACGCAGCGAACGCGAGGACCGGGAGAAAACATCCCCAACCCCAATTAGGATAATTTATGGCTTCCTAATGGAGGAGAAACGTTCCGGCTCTCAGAGAAGAATTCCTTCCCGGGTAATCTGCGAGCTGCACGGCCATTCGGTAAAACGATCGCCGTTTCAAGATGTCGGCGTATAAATATTTTTATGGAGGAACCCACTTAACCTGTCGTTACCTCAACGCGCAAGACGTCGTCTGAATGTATGTCGGCGACCTTCTGCTCAGCCTGTTCCACCAGCTTGGTCTCCAGTTCCACCAGGACGCGTCCGCGATACGCGACTCCTTCTCCCTGTTACATCAAAGGGATAAGGGTTAAATGGGGCGTAGAATATAACGACCCTGTTAAAACACATCCTGTTTCGATAATTTGGAAGGTTCGGAAGATTTTTTTGTGGCCCTACTTGTGGGAGGGGGCACATTGATGAGATTTTATCTCAAACTTTGTTGCATGCGCTTTCCACCCGCAATGGTCTCTAATCCGGCCATAAACATCTCAGCTACTCAATGACCGCGTTCAGCGCCAACGTAGAAACTCCCAACAACCCCTGCACAGGAGGGTGACTGGAGGAACAACAGAACGTGCGCAGTCATTTTAAGCCTACCTTCCCCATGTTCAGATCTTCATAGGGGTCAGGGAAGCCTGTGAATTCCCGGGGGCTGCCGTAAAGGTTGACGTAGCAGGGGCCGTAGGTCGGGAGGAATCCCACGTTGCCGTCGGCTGCACGAAGACAACAGATGAGGAACCGACTAACATCGTCTTGTAACAAAAATGGGACTACTGACTGTAACCAACCATTTACGGGGCAAAATTACAGCACAAGGAGCCGATTCCACCTCTAGATGGGCGCGAGAAGTGAGTTAAATGATGGCCAAGTGGCCAATGCTGGATTTCAGGACGTGGGTCAAAAATACGTTTTGTTGTTGTTGAATATAAAGATTAACCACCAGACAATAGGTTAAGGGAATCTTCAGTACTTGGTATAAGAAGGGGATACCCAAAAAATCGGAACCCAAAGGAGCCTATTCAATATGGCGACAGCAAAGAGGGCCGAGTGGACCGGACATAAGATAAGTCAAGGCTTCGGAACGTTTTAAGAATTCTCGGATTCTAGAATTTGGCATTAAAATGATCATTGATAGATTTGGAAATCATAGATTTGTTCCATGGGTGGAGAAAATATTTCCTCTAGAGTTATACTTCTCTCGACACGTAAGCTGGTGACAAATCTCCAGACTGATCCTCCGAGACGGGTGATGAGCCCGGATCTCTCATTCCCGATCTATAACTGTGAGTTTAACAGAGTCTGCGCTAAACCCAAGGATCCAAAGAGACCATTTACCAAAACGGACAGACGGACGGAAGCCTCTCTCCAAGCAGAAGAGTAACAAAGGTTACAAAGAGGACCGTCCAAGGTTTCCTTACCTTCCAGCTCCCCGCCCGGGGCCGAGACGTGGGACATGCTCAGATACGTGGTGCCGATAATATCATTGTGAGTCATTCGATCCCTGCAGATACAAGCACAGGATTTCCGTACCAACAAAACGTATCGTTTGAGGATGAATATCGCTTCATCCAGAGCTGCTGCCGGTGGGGCTCGGATATTAGGCTTCATTTGGTAAAGATGATACCTATCTCGGCTAACTCAAGTATAATAGATTGTAAGCTTTGGAGACTATTTAGGTGCCTCCTTCAGGCATAGTATAATATTCCTGACGAAGAGACCCAGGTAGCCTCCAAAGCTTACAATCTATATCATTAAAGGTATCATCTTTAACAAAGTTGCTCTTCTTACGGCCAACACGGCACGGCTCAATGCCGACGTTGGGGTTAACGGTGATGTTTTACCATCTGCCGCTTCTGCAGAGACTAGACTAGCACGGTTGATCTCTGCGGGGGGCTCGTTATTCTGGATACAATTAAAACAATTCGGATCCATTAAGCAGACAGCGATGTTCCTGCGCAGTGCTGCCCAGCGCTGTTTTAATACGGGGTCTGATTCAGAGGTTATTAATTACTGCAGCACCGCATGCGCCATATGCTTAAAGAAATGCGTTCAGATTTTTTATACGACAATTTTAAAAACATTAATATTTTGTTTTATTTTTATGTTTTTATTAGATTTATCAGGTAATTTTTTTATGGGGTAATGGAGCCCACCATTGAAAAGGTGTGCCGTGTCCCTTTTACACACGTCCTTTTTTAGGCTCATCGCCAGACCACAAGTGTGGTTATGACATCATAGCGCGCATGACGAAGAGTATAGGGAGCGAGGGATCCCCCTGCTGGACCACCGGGGAAATGCCGGGTATCACACCATCAGATAAAGACAGCGTGGATGGGACACTTTCCCTGTGAAGCGCCCAATGAAATATATCGACTATCGCAGACTAATTCATCTAAAAGATACTAAAAATTAAATTAATTCATAATGAATGAATAAATTAATAATTTGCAAGACAATATATTTTTTAATAATTAAAATGATTTAAAGGTACAGAAACTGTAAACCTTGGCAGATCTGTCACTGAATTATTTAAGTTTAATCACATAAAACATAGAGACTTTTAAGAAGTCTCTACGCTCCTTCCTTTGTGTCACATGACAATTTAGCTTTCCCGTAAAAAAAATTCTAAAGATGACCAGGGCAAGTGGAACGGCAGCCTTACTGTAAACGGAAACAACAACAGAAATAAAAATACGCTGTTTCCTTTATATATTTTAATATTTGGAATAAATACAATTATTATTTTTTATTATTATTATTTTATTTATTTTTTTGCTTTCAATTTATTTTTGATTTATATACTGTACATCCTGGGGGTCTCTGAAACTAAATTTGGAAACGTGAAGGAAGTGCTACTAAAATATACAAAAGGAACGTATATGTAATTTCTTTCCTCCCCACTAAAGTGGTCTACCACATTTTTATATATTTGGCTCCAAAAACGCTGCCAGATTTCTATAAATAGTTACTGAAAGCCCGATGCGAATAAATCACTCGGAAGCCTTGGCCGACAAAGGAAGCGCTTAAGAAAAGTAAACGAGAGGAACCGACTTTCTTCTCAACGCCTGTCTCTCTATGTCGAGGTTTACAATAGCGTAAAAGAATCGCACGTCAGGTTTTTTTATGGACTGAAAATATTGGCCGTTATGGTAGTTCAAATCAGAAATGAGTCACACAATAGTGAAAGTATATCATTTTAACACAAATGGCTAATATGCAGCTGCCTGGAGACATTATATTCTGAAAAAACTATAACTGTCTAAAAAAAAAATAAAAAAAAAAGTAAAAACATTTTTACGGATAAAAAAATGGTAGGAGCCCCGTATGTGCGTATCCCCCCTTTAAATGCATATAGGAAACCCAAGATATTGTATCTCACATTGTTACAAAGTTTATCCCAGATCACTGTCGATAAATTATTTTAATTACAGCCATATAGTAATGTTTGAAAGCGTATTTTTCTTCCCCAAAATGCATAACATTACACTTTTCCACGTTGAACAGTCACCTGTCATTGAACTGCTGAAACTACGTTGTCCAATTACTTCCTACAAAATATTTAGAGTTTATTAATTTACATTAACGATCAGACTTACCAGTCCGTCAGCCTAATTTTCATCCTTTCGCACATAGATGGGAACTGACGGAGGGAACAGAAGAAAGAAGTACCTGGGTTAACGGGGGGGATTTATACAAAATCTGCCTTGTTATGAATGAGTGTGCCAGGGGTGCTCACCCTGATGGGCAACGTGATGCTCTGGTTCCATTGAGGGTTGGCGTTCTTCTCTATGATTTTAGTGCAAAGCTGCAAGGAGATGAGAACACGGCATTATGGGTCATGTACGGTGGTCTACTGCAACAAGTTCTAATGGAAGAAACGACTGTGTTTTGGTACCAGATAACATTGTTTTTCAAGAATATTGTGCTGTTTTCTGCTGTATCTTCAGATATCTATGCTAATGAAGTCCATTCCTCCATTGGCTTCCAATAGTCAGAGTAGCTAACCGGTTGATTGACCCCTTAAGGACAATGGGCGGTCCCTAAACCCATTGAAAACAATGCATTTTGAGCCCGTACATGTACGGGCTTTGTCATTAAGGGGTTAAGACTGAGCTATTCTATTTTTTACCTCTGATAATATGATAAGAAATAGCTAATATGTAGCCGTCTGAAAACAGTATACCGGTATATGGAGCAAAAATTAGATTTTAAAAAAAAAAATAAAAAGAAAACAGCGCAATAGTTATTTATAATATTTTTGTAAAATGCCATTTTAATCTGATACTGGTAATAAAATATCGTGGGAAATCCTCTTTATGGGGAACATAGTAAATACAGAGGTTCATGCCTAGAAATTAAGGAATTCTGGAGATTATTAGCATCTGAACAAAATTATCATTAAACGCAGAGCAACAGCACCATCTAGTGGCGGGATTGGTATTTGCAGGTCTGGCAGATTTTCCATGTCAATAACTCATCTCTAGAACATCAGCCCCAAACTATTTCGCTCTTGAGTAACGAGCGCCGTGCTATATGAGGTCCAGGTTTATTTACTCACCGTTTTCCCAGCAAAACTGATCTCGACAAAAGGATCCACCAAGTTCTTCTTGTTGCTGTCGGCGCCAAATATCTGCTTGATGGTGTCCATCATGGCATCGTCCACTGAAAGAAAAAAGTGATTGGGATCCACAAGACAGCCATAGAACGCTCAGTCCTAGTACTGTACAAACTCTTGTCTTTTTTACACCAAAACAAGACACTTTTTGTGACTTTATGCCCTATAACGGGGTATTTGGGTAACTGAGTGGGGCATTTAGAAGAAGAAGAATGGGTGTTATTTAGCCTGTTTAATAGACATTATTTTTATACACATTATTGTGGCTTTTAGGGATGTAGAAGCCTGTCCTACCCTCATACCCAGCAAACATTCTGAACTCCTAGAAAAGAGGGACAACAGGGGAGGAAAAAGGACATCAGGGAAGGAAAGAGGGGCATGGGAGGAGGAAGGAAGGGCACAGGGATTTGGGCCGTAAAGAGGGACTAGCCATACTAAACAGAGACACTCGGGAGGTATGCATTAGATTCATTGGCGTACTCTGTGGCAGATCCTCGGCTCTGTAGATGCGCAGGGTGAGCTGAGCACCTCGGAGAGACACCCCCGCGGGCCGCAGTAAATTCCCTTCGATATCCTCCTTGTCTTCGATGAGCTCCTTCTTATCCATCTGCAGAAAAAGATAACAACGGGACTCAGTGACCCCCATTAAATCGCCCCGCAGGTATACGCTCTGCTACGGGGCCCGGCGGGCAAACACTGAACACATGGGGCGATCATCAAATATTAGGGTACAAAAGAAGTGGACAGAATTCCCATCTAACCATAAACGCGCCACATAGTAATTTATTCATTTAGTAATAATAATAACTGCATAATAATAATAATAACTGCATAATACTAACTGCATAATAATAATAATATTAATAATAATAATAACTGCATAATAATAATAACTGCATAATAATAATAATAACTGCATAATAATAATATTAATAATAATTACTGCATAATACTAACTGCATAATAATAATAATACTAACTGCATAATAATAAATAATAATAAATATTACTAACTACATAATAATAATAACTGTATAATAATAATAACTGCATAATATTAACTGCATAATAATAAATAATAATAATAACAACAACTGCATAATAATAACTGAACAATAATAACAAAATAATGGAATAATAATAACAATAAGAACAATAATAACTGCATAATAATAATAATAATAATAATAACAATATTTCTGCTCAATGATGTTAATAGTTATAACTGAAATAAATACTCACAGGGCATTCATCTCCAGGTCCGAGGACAATTATGCTAACCTTGAGGTATCCTTTACCCCCAGCAGAGAAATCCTCGGGGTCCGAGAGAAGCAGCCATTTTTTTAAATAGGCATGTTCTGGGAAAAAAAACACATATAAAACAGTTGAATTACTTTTATTATACAGATATACAGACGCATTATTTCAATCACGCGTATGAAGCAGCTCGGACAGCAGGGGTAATTAGAGCAGATTCTGCCTCTGCATTCAGCTGTTCTTTTTCCCCCGTATGCAAATGACCCCTATTACCCTGCAGACAGGTGTTCTAGATCAGCAATTGACGCGTAGATGTGATTTCCGGATATTTACTTACTTGATTCAGCGTAAATCATCCCAACGTCCATCTACATGATCAAATAATAAAAGATAAATGTATTATATTAAATCATGGGCATTATCAATCCGGTTCTAGATTAGTGCTCCTCAATCTAGAACCCCATTGTTAGTAAAACTGTTTGCCAACCAATTACCCAATACATACAACTAATAAAAGAATATCATTAACTTTTAAAATTAAGAAGGTTTTGGAGCCCCTCCTAGCCCTAGGGGGTAGACATAGCGCAGGATGAGAACCTAGGATCTAGATCATACTTGTGGCAGATAAGGGATGTGTGTGATTCTAGAAGAAATACGGTACTCTTCATACCTAGAACAGGGTTCATCAATAGAACATTGGGTAGCCAAGCACCATGGGGGCTGTAGGCTGCTCAAAGCATAAACCCTGATAGGTTCGCTAAATAGATTTGTCCATCTGTGGCCCTTCAACCCGCCCCAAGAAGTCCTGAGATGGGGTATATAGTTGGGATGCCCAAGAATAGGGCAGAAAGCGCGTCCCTATTACACACTGAAGCAGATAATTACCCGGAATTCACCAACAATGCAGTCGGTCCGAAGAGACCGCGAATCAAAGACCTACGGGGGGAAAGTACAATAAAACATCCAGAATAAAAAAATTAAACAAACGTCTCGGGATTAGAAACCGATTTTTCATCCAGATCAGCCCCATTCTAGTCGCCTGTTAATCAGTCGTTGGTCTCGTCTTCCACCCTCTATGTAAAGTAAAAATTAACTAACGAGCAAGCAGAAAAGTATAATTCAGACCAAAATAACCCCGAAAATGTAACCCCCTTTTTATAGGACATGTAATGATACAGCCCATTGTTATAGGAACTCACGGTCAGGAAGACGGGCTCATCGAAGAGATCAGATGGAGATTCGAAGAAATTGAAGAAAAATGTCTGGGGGGGAAAAAGATGTAGGAGACTAATGATGAAGAGACTGCTGTGGTCTGCTACACTGCGTATCTCTCTGGACAGAGCAACCAAGAGTTAATACAAAGCAGACTGACAGCCAGATGCCATCCAGCCTGCAGTTAACTTTCTGCCCTGCTTAACAATGCGGATCCATCACAAGCTGTCATTCCCTCTACCACCACTGGGTGGCAGCATAGAACTAGTAAAAGGGGAATAGAAATATAGCGATGGCAGCAAAGATCTGATTGGCCCAACTAGTTATCCTTTTCTAATAACAATTTACCTTTATTTAATTCCTAATTCTTTAGGACAGCTCTACGCACATCTTTAATTCCTCTATTGTGCTTGCCTCCACTGGGAGTCTATTCCGGGTGTCTACTACCCTTTCTCACGTTATCCCTCTATTAGTTTTCCACCCTCTAAGTTTAAACCCTGTCCTCGATGTATCCCTTAACAATTAGGCATAGCTTTAATACAATTAAAATAATTAATTTGTCAAAACCAAACAGTCCAAAAAATAATATTATTATAATATAAAATATTATATAAAATACGTAATATATAAAAATATTACGGTATTAAAATATAAATATTAATTTTATATACAAATATATTATGATACAATATACCTATAAAATATCATATAAAATACGTAATATATGAAAATTTATTATAATATATATTATGTTATATAAAATTATATTATATTAATACAATATGCCTAAAATATAATATATTATATTAAAAATATTCAATATACCTGAATAAAAAGTACTGTTGAATTTAAATATGTTTTGACAAACACCAATATTACACTTATGTCTGAAACGCACCTCATCAAAAAATGGGTTATTCCCTTTTCGTATCCGAGTTCTCTTGGTCTGTCCAGCGACCGTCACCTTGACAACCGGTTTGATATTTACACCCGGAATCTGCCGTCCTTCAATCACACGGACACGGATCTACGTGGTTGGGTCAGAAAAAATGCCAAAGATTCAATGAATTTCCCCTTCTTTATTCATGTTTTTTTTTATATTTACATATTATTTAATCGCAGTGAGATAAAAAATATACAAAAAATCTTTCAAATATTTATCTGGGAAGAATATTGAGGCAAAAAAAGAAATTTTCTAGTTCTATTATTAACTATTATTATGTATTGTTGGCCCATTCCCTCCCGTGGATATACCTGAGAACTCTCCGGGTCACGTCAGCAGTGTCTGGGCACCCCCACTACCTGTCAAATTCCCTGTATGCCCCCGCCATACAATTTATGGTGTTTGGGGCTACCCACACCCATGTACGTAGAGAGCCATCTCCATGTGCCCATCATAAGTCCCATCCCAGGTATGGCGATGGAGTGGACCTTCAGCAGAGCTCTCCCCCAAGTACATCGCGTGGAACCACCAGATAAAAGAGATGGATCCACAAGACCTGGTCTTCTGACCCCTGTTCCTCCTTACATAAGTAATGTCTTATGAACGTATTATCACAATAAAATGTCGCATCATTAGAGTATTAAAAAACTAACAACATTCTAGTGCGTTCATCTAACTTCGTTACTCTTCTTACTCACTTGAAAGTCCTGAGGTTTGTTTGACAAGGGTTTCTTTGAGGCGGTCTTCTTTCTCTTCGGCTCTTGGACAGGGAAATGCGGTGGCTTTTTGGGAAGAGATGGTGGCTCCACTCCACCAGGGTAAAGAGAAATTCTGTCCCCCTCATCTCCAGTCATAATCTGGTCTTCTGTGTCCTCTTCACCTAGCGTATCTGCGGAACAGTCAAATATTTGTCTCTGTCTAATCATTCAATAACCACCGAGGAATAATAGAGTTGGCGTAATTTACATTTTTCAAACCTATGGACACATTTTTTTCCCCCACCTTCATAAAGAACAGACAGCTAAACAGATATTGTCCATCACCTACCCGTGACCGAGTCCAGCTCATTCAGAGAAGGCGTGGGTTCTTTTGGGGTTACAGGAGGAGCTACTTGAACAGATCCAGGTGGAGGAAAGTATGTTACCTGCAAGGTTAATATGGCCTGGAAGAGATCCAATAATGAGAAGTGAGAAGGCACATCATTTTACATTTTATTATCTCATTCCAATGATGGCTAGTTTATATAAATAGATCATGAAAACCTACGGAGAACTTCCAACCAGGGTCAGGAGAGATACCTGGTGCATCTCGTGTTATTTCTAATGCCAGTTCTACATGAATCGACTTCTTGATAAACATTCCATCCAACATCATAAATGGAATCCAGCATGCGCCCCCTTCCCGCAGCAGCACTGTCCTCCTAAATATCTCTTTAACCTGCTTGCCTCTGCCTTTTCTTCTAACACAAGTGTGACTTGTAGAGAGAGAATAATCTTCCTGAGCAACTAGGAGGTGACTTCCCCAGGCACCACCATGATGGACTTTGATGTGAGCCAGAAGCCACTGCCACCAAGGCCACCAGAGGAGACTCTTTAATTACATTCAGTTGGAACGTAAATATCAGTACGTTCCATTTTATCATCCTTCGGCGGGGTTACTCTTTTTTGGGATGGGACCATGTATGGCCACTTTGTCCACACTTGGGTAAATCTATGACTCTCCCGTGTTTTGGGACCACCGTACTATTGTGCGTTTTTCACAAGTTTGTCTTCCAAGATGGATCCAGAGTCCAACACTGTTGAGTAATGAACTTTTTCTGGGAATTTACTCTCGGAGGGAGCCATTCTATACCGGATGGCCTTGAGCTATAATAAAAGAGGTGAACCACACAGGTAAGACTCGTTTAGATTCCCTATAAACAGAAGACAATATACTAGTCCTTGGCGTGATTTCTAGCACTGACTCCAAGGACAATTGTGATTTCAGGGAATTATTAAAGCCACCAGGAAGCTTTCTTTGGCAGACAATGTCAATTATCCACGTGGAGAAACACCGCACACATGTCAACCCAAGGTCCACCGGAAACGTCTGGCTGAGACGTTCCAAGCTGCTAAGCTATGCTAAAAATATTTTTTCGTAAGTTATTCTTGCGCCGTTTTTCCTGTACGAGTCTCACGGTTTCTCCGGTCTGCTATCTAAACACGGCAGGTTTCCTAATAACACTTGTGTCTGTAAATGATGGTTTTAAGAAGAAAAGGCTAAAGTCTGCTAAGTGCATGAAAACCAAGCATTATTATTATATCTACACATACCCAGTACCATTATATACTCAGTACATTGTATGCATAGCCACCAATGGGGACAGTCCTGAGATTTGCCCCTCGTTAAAACTTGTGGGTATCTCTCTAGGGCCAGCAGAGAGATTTCCACCCCGGGTTTCCGAATCACTTGAAGGTGATAAACATACGGTGGAAAATCCAACAAGTTATTTTTACCTACAAACCCGTAAGCCCCAGGGCAAAGTTTAAACTTTAGGAGCCCGGCGACGGATGTTTATTAAGCAGTAAATAAAACATAGATATATATCAGGAATAACAAGAATGTCCTAGGAAGTTCTTCATCGGTGGAAATGGTCAAAGGTGGACAGAACGATTAAGATTTTGAGATACAACGAAGCACCAGTCAGGATTCTTTGAAAACCAGTCTTGTAGATCTGCGCAAACAACACCAAAAACCATATAAATTAGAAGTCTGTGGCAACGTTTTTGATGCCATGGCGACCTGACTCCAAATGCTGTCATTTTTTTATAAGGTTCTACAAGGTTGCCCCAGAAGCTCTGCTTCCACAACCCAATGTGAGGTCAATGAGATGGAGGCCATTACTCTCCGCTCGATTCCAATCTTGATTCATGGCCTGTTCCAAATCTCATAACCCTACCTCACCTGCCCTAGAGTGAAACCTTGTCGGAGATCTGCCCTCAATAAGATAATTTATGCACCGTAGGCAGTGGAGGAACTACCAGGGTCGCAACTGCGTCCGTGCCCTGGAGTTCTGCCAGTCAGGGGGGCCCAAGGGGTGCCGAGCGATTGCGAAAACGACCGCTCGGCACCTCTTGGGCCCGGTCGCAGTGGCGACCCCAGTACTTCCGCCACTGCCTACGGTGCATAAATTATCTGGCAGAACTCCAGGGCCCTTCTGTCTCCTCTGCTCGCTGCCGTCTGCCTCAGCTCTGCCCCGACTGCAGTGGTTGGGAGCGTGAGGCGTTTGTCTCGGGTGCCGGCCTTAACGCTGAGTGCCGGCATATGACGTCATAGGCCGGTGCTCAGCAGTGAAGCCATGCGCACCGCGTCAGAGCAGCGAGACAGAGGCCTCGCGCCCCCACCACAGGACTGCATGGTAAGTGATCTACAAAGGGGGGGTAGGGAGAGGGTAGATAGTGAGAAGCGGGGGGTAGGGAGGGAGAGGGTAGAATAGTGAGAAAGGGGGTGGGAGGGAGAGGGTAGATAGTGAGAAGGGGGGGTAGGGAGAGGGGGTAGATAGCCTGAGAAGGGGGTAGATGGGTCGCTCCGGGGCCCTGAGGCTTCTAGTTACGCCCCTAACCCTAGGGCTGAAAAGGGGGGCAATCTGGGTCATCGATACCTAACACATCCCTCTATGGCGGAAAAATAGGTTAAAAAGGAGTTTTCTTGAATTTTCTAATATACAGAAGACTTCATGATTCTTTGTTTCCAGAAAGCGATTGTTGTCGTGTCACTAAATGCGTCTCTAGGAAGAGGGCAAAGATCTGTCAGGAAACTGGGTGGGAGGTGTGATATTTTAGGATGTTCCTCATTGTGATGTCAAACCATCATGAGCCTAACAAGGAAATATTATTCATTTATATAAATATATATATCTGTACTGATATTAATAGCTCTGAAGAGATTTATGGGGCTGTTGAGGACACCGAGTCACTCGCTGTCACGTTAAGTCCAATTGTCAAGCAGGTAAAGAGTTTGTAGATATGAGACACAACCTAAAACCTAGTAAATGAAACAAAACTAACAAAAATAATATTTCTGTAATAAAATGCTGAGCTCAGGATAGAAAAGGAATTTCCTTTAACCTCTTGGTTTAGAATCTTGCAAAATTCCACACAAATTGTGTCGACGGTCACAAAACAAAAATGCAACAATACTACCGAAAAGTAGATATTTTGTTCGTGCAACACAAAAATGCTCTAAATTATGATAATGTAAGTATTTGCGCTTAGGCAGCTCAGTTAATATTTAGTTAAGTTATTGTTAAGACGTTTGGTAGGTGTTGGAGTGGATCTCGAATCTACTTATTTGGGGTAAAAGTGAAATTGGCTTATTCATAAATATTATTTTTAAATTAATTTAATTGTCATTTTTTTATAATTATTATTTTATTGATTATATACTCAAAACGCCCCCCCGACTGGCACGTGGTCTCCATTCACAAGGATGAGGACAGAGGTCAGGAGACCAACGAAAGATCTTCCTCGCCTGCCCCCCCAGCTTCTTTACTCGGGGTAAATGATCAACCCAACTTTCGGATGCAGCCCTATGGATTAGGAACAAATCTGGAATTTGCCCCATCCGGCCCCCGTCTAGTCCGCCCATTTCTCCTGCTGTAAAGACTCAAACCTTAATCAGTCGTTGGTCTCGTCTTGGTTTCCTTTTAACATAACGTTGTGCTGCTTTAGAAAGAGTTATCTGCACTTAAAGGGTTAAGCATTTTTTTTTTTAAATAAATAACGGCATTGATATTAAGTGACCCCGTATCTGCATTACTTACCCCTGTGTTCTGCTTCTTGTTATCCTGGAGTGGGGCGTTATATGTGGCCATCATGTGGGGGGAAGTAAGTAACTCGCGCAGCGACAACCTGACCTGGCCCAGGAGCCTGAGGGGGAGAGAAAAAAAAATATAAAAAATATATAAATATATAAAATCTACTATTAACATCTATAAAATATGTTCACGTATATAAGGAAAGAGCTCCTTCCACTACAACCCTCGCCAGGTTCTTCGCTAAAGGAACCAGGTTGCACAATTATTACATTTAAACCCATAACTGTAATAGCGCTCCAGCCATCATAGTGTTAACGCTCCGTGGTCCCTTTAAATATTGCCTACTGCACCCTGGTGGTTATATCCGGAACTGCGATTGGATCCCTGTCTGCGCTGTTGGGGCAGCTCAGGGTGCAAGCGACCCCCACTCCACATCTTCCCTTCCCAGAAATAATCCTCTAATCATTTAACATTTTGCCTTGTTTATATATATATATTTGCCTGGAACACCTAATCGTCATGTGATACAAAAGCAGACACAGATAGGTGGTAACCATGGAAACAAATAAACTTCTTAAAAGAGTTTGTGTTGTCTTATGTCCAGAAGAATGAAGAGAAAATTACAGATCTGCTAAAGTTTATTTAGAAACAGAATTTGCCGGCAGATCGGCCCCATCCGGCCCCCGTCTAGTAGCCCGTTTCTCCTGTTTAATCAGTCGTTGGTCTCGTCTTAGATTCAAGAGCCGTATGCCTATCCCTTGCATGTTTAATCCCCTCACTGTATTACCCTCTACCACTTCTGCCGGGTGGCTGTTCCACTTATCCACCACCCTTTATGTAACATCTGACCCTCTAGTTTTAATTTTGTCTGCAAAAGCTCAGCCTGGCCTGCGATTGGCCCACTGCGCGTCTCATAACGGGGTTAGATGTGAATTCTTATTGTCGCAGAAGGCGCTGTCCTCGCCTTGCAAGGAAACAAACACAGGATATGAATGGAGGAAACCCGCCGAGCGCTGATGAATGATGACGGAAAGACTCAAATTAAGACTTCTTGGAATTATTGTTTTTGGATTTTTTTTTTGCCGCTATATTGAGAGACGGCCGCCAGGAACATGTTTGTTTCAGAACCGAGACATGGCGACTTAAAAAAGAACAATTCTAAAGGTTTTCCCAATTTCGGTGTGTTTTACAGAAATAAAATAAGTATATATATAATAATTAATAATTTAATGTTATTACAACAAATATATATTACATTATGGGATATGGTGAAGAAATACATTATTATTATTATCATGATTTGGTTTATATATCGCCACCATATTCCATAGCGCTATTCAGAGGAGGGCTGGCATTATCTCGCTGCCAACCCCCCCCCCAGCCAGATAAAGCGCTATGGAATATGGTGGCGATATATATAAATCAAATCATGATCATGCTAACCCAACCCGATGGCCAATCAACACAGCAGATTGCAAATTATTTCGGATACAACACATCCCAAATCATGTAAAGGATCCAGACATGGTGTAAATGCTGCATAGAATGCTTGTTAGTAAAGTTTGTGTTGAACTACAAAAAGGGCTTCCGGCAGTGGCCCTAGATGGTCACATTTACAGCAGCCCAGGGGGGCAATTGCCTCCCTGTCCCCCCCTCGCCTGGCGCTATGCAATGGCAGCCAAGAGGTCCCTTTAAATGTCCTTGCTGTCCCTTTTCAATGAGGGGATTCTGTCCCCGGGTAAATGCCGTGCAGGAGGTGCGCTCAGCTGTACACATTACTCACTACCAGGTAACTCCAACGCTGGCTCGAGGAGGGCTGGGGTCTGCGCGGACCCCCTGTGCCACTGACCACTGAGATTTATTGCTGTCATGTACGTGGGGGGCTCCTGATTCCCTCCCCCCACCAAGTCTATAGGTTTCACAGAGGCTTCTGTTGTGTTTCCAGGGATCGTACTCCCACCATTGCTGGTATTCAGGCATCCCCTGATCCTCGGCCAAGAAATCCCGGAGAATAACGATTCCGGTAACGTCACACGGCGTACCCGAGATCCGCACACAGCGGGGGGGGGGCACCGGTCAACACATAGTTAAATGTCACCTTTACATTAACCAGCACTGGCTAGGCAAGCGGCGGAGGGTGGTCTTGCGAGACCCCCCAATGCGCATTTCGATGGGAGAGCTTCAGTGCTTCAAGTAGCCAATCAGTGCCGTAAATCATTGCAACGCAACGGTTGAAGGAAGCTGCAGAGCTGCATCTGCAGCTTCTCCTTAAGGTAAGCGTTTTTTTCGGGAGGGGGGCAATCTCCATTGCGCAATCTAGCGTGTCGATCGATCTGGAGCACGCGTGTGTTTGAGGAACTACACGCCGTGACTCAATGTTTAGAAAAATAGAACCACCACCATTTATTTGGGGCGTAATAGCACAATTTCCAGAGGTTTTACATTATTTCTGGGCTTGGTGCCTATGCATTTAACCCCTCGATGACCAGCGACCCAGGGCATGATGAGTGATGACATCATAACACTCTGCACCTGACTCTACATCATCATCAAACACCCTTCTGAGAAGAATCAGGAAAGACATTCAATGAACGTTTAAGGGGTTAATAATAAGCGACACGGCGCCTAGGACCGTGGGCTCCAGGGATGTCCTGGCCTTCTGGGCTTCTGGGCCATCAGAAGATTTTTCCACCCCAGCCCACCATGCGCGACGGGTCTGCCCTCTCCAGACTCTTGCCCTGTAATATGGCGTCCGACCACACACTATGGATACAGCTGCCCGTGTGCCCGGTATGGGGGGCTTTATTAATGGGTCGGGGCAGAAACTGGATAAAGCACTGAATGGCAGGAGTCGTAATACCACCATTACCTGTTCCTCCCCATCGTCTCGTGGTCTTTAACGGTCGCGTAGAGCTCCGAATTGTGATCCAAGGGAACCCCTTTAAGCTCCCAGTCGAAGCCCTTCAAGAAAAGGAGAGGAGCGTTAAAAAAACCCCGCTCCCTGAACCCAAAATCAAGGGTTTTCACACAATGGCATTGGAAGATGGCGCACAATGTTATTCCTCCCCATATAATAGTCAATGACGGAGAATGAAATTGGGTTTGGGGTCCCGGATCCCGCTGATCCTCAGAGCTCTACCGCATGACAAAGCTCAGCTGGACAGCAGGATAGAGCGGCAAAATCGTGACTGCCCTGCGCAAAGCGAGACAGTTGGGAGGCATATATAATTGTAACCGTGACGATAAGTCTGAGGCAGGACTGATCTTCTTACCTCGTTCCAAATGGGATTTGCATTATTCTTGATCACTTTGGTTTTCTTCTTAACTCCTAGAAAAGGGGTGTAAAAAAAACACAAGATTAGCCCACAAAACGCGAACCCAGCGCTCCCCCAGCCCACAAATCATCCATCGGATTCCTTGAGCACAGGTGAGGGAAGCAAACACTTTGGGGATAGATTACCAGACTACGGATGCAGAGAAAAAACAAGCAGCGGATGTAAAAATGTCTTCCTGCCGTCCTCTCGCTCCGCGCTTGGAGTTGAATTTTGATCTTTTTAATGATTTTTTGGGGGCATATAAAACGTACTTTTTTTACAGGTCATGGTCACCCCGTATTGCACACGCAGCAGGGTTTAGGTCTCCAATCAGTTACTCTATAGATGCCGAGCGCCTCGTAAATGGTGTCCAGAGAAGGCTTTGCATTGCTTGAGAGTCTTAGTGTGTAAAGGGGTAGTTCCGTCAGTCAGCTCCTTGGTAGGCGATAGAGCCGCCATAATTAGACAGGACTCGCCAGACTTGGGGGACTTCGATGTGGTGGCCGGCGAGGCGATATATATAACCATACGGCGTGACGGAATGCCCAGTATTTATAGGGGCTTTTAAATAGTATTTGTTGGTCGCGCCGATTTCCTGGCTGTCGACCCACCATGACTCCCTGCCGTCCCCGAGGATGTGGTGGTCTCCTTACTGGAGTTTGTACAGAATGCTGAAAAGTGGGTTTTATCTTGCATTAGGAACTAAGGCACACCCTCCAACTATCACGATTTAAGCAGCACAGTCATGATTTTCCAGCTGTGTCCTGCCGGTCAGCCCCAGCGTCCTGCTTTGGTGGGCAGCGGGGATCACGGGCCGGTTACTCCTTGCACAGTAATGATGCAGAGAGTTGGGTTATGATGTCATATCCTGATATTCTCCCTCAACACATCACATGGTGCCCCCAGTCCTGTCTCTAAGCCCCCCGCCTCTAACTGTACCCCCAAGCAAAGGGCACCTGAAATCTTTGGGGTGGTATGCGAAGGCTGCAATGTAAGGATCAAGCATTAAAAAAGGTAAAGCAGTGTTATTTCTGCATGAATTCTGTGAGGTTTCGGGTATTCTGTGTTAAAGGATGGTTTTTCGGGATATTACCAAAGGTGATTTTTGCCCCGATCTCAGGAAGAGGGGGCAGATCTCAGGGTCACACAGTCTGGAGCTGACTAACTCATTCTTCCCAGGCTGTGATCATAAAAGACTCCCAATTGGTGCTTTTGCCCCCAGTATGTTATGGTTGATCTCCCTGCTTGAATGCAGGTGACTCCATTAAGTAATAATGGAGTCATGGTTTCCATGACGACGGGTATTAGAGCCATTTGGGTGACACATTTTGTTGATTTATGACATAGAATCTTCATGATGGATTATTAAAGGGTTAATATTCCAAGCGTCTCAGGGGCCGCTCATTCACAAAGATATTAGTCCAGGGCCCCCAAAGGTATGTAGGGCCCTATTCAGCCATCCCTTATCATACCAAACCTGCCTGCAGATCGGCCCCATTCAGCCCCCGTCTAGTTGCCCGTTTCTCCTGCTGCAAAGACTCAGACCTTAATCAGTCGTTGGTCCCTCGCTGTATTACCCTCTACCACTTCTGCCGGGAAGCTGTTCCACCTATCCACCACCAGTAAAGCAAAACTTCCTTCCCTTTATATATTTAAGTCCCCCCCCCCGGGTCGGACATATCGAGCTCCCTCAGTCTTTCCTGATAGTTGTTATCCTGGATTACCCGTTCCCCATTTCAGTCGCCCTCCTCGGAACTCTCTAGAATGTTTTTATCCTTTTAGAGATGGGGTCTCCAGAGCGGCCCCCGGCGTCAGACCCGGGATCTGTAAAGCGGCAGAACCTTGCTCCCCCCCCCCCGCTGCTGCTCGTTGGGAGTTACCGGTATTTGCGGGTCATTATTATTATTATTTTCATCTAGCGGGCGGCCGGGGCCGACACTTTCCCAGATTCCGGGGCGGATCTGAAAAACTGTTCAGCGAGAGTTTCCTGGATGGCAGCCGGAGGAGGAAGAGGAGGAAGAGGAAGGGGGCATTTCTGCTGCTAGTAATAACAATAGCGGCCGACGATCTCACGCCACCGCGGGGGGCCGGTGTTGACAGAACGATTGTGTCACCACTCTACCACTTCTGCTGGGAGGCTGTTCCATTTCTTTTCCACCCTCTCAGTCACGTAAAACTTCCTTATATGACATCTCCTATTCTGCAGCAGTCTTTAACCACTCGTAGGGTCGCTTTTACCCCTCTTATCGGGGGAGGAGCAGCTGTTGTGGTCGGCTTTTACACCCCATCGCGCTCTCCCCAATGCTCTTTGTTGGCCTTTTGGGTGAGAATCCTCACTCGCCGATTACCTTTCACCACCCAGGAGATCATGACAGGCTGTTCTGGAAGTCAGATGTGACAGCCTTCATATCACTCAAAGGACAGGAGGGGAGGTTATTTCTCGTGTTGGAACAGAAGGCAATAATCAGAGACAGTGATGGAATGTAAGGAACTTTAGCGTGGTAGATAAGTGGAACAGCCTCCCAGCAGAAGTGGTAGAGGGTAATACAATGAAGGTATTAAACATGCATGGGGTAGACATACGGCTCCTGAATCTAAGACGAGACCCACGACTGATTAAGGTTTGAGTCTTTACAGCAGGAGCAAGAAATTTAGAGGAATAAAATATCGGGGTTGGGAAGAATCCACAAGACTGCCGATGTATCTTCTTTTATACATATACCGGGGCAAACTGATGGCAATTACATCACTGATTCAGACACTCTCTGCAGCGGAAGAAACCTCAGCGGTCCATTAGAAGATGATCCATGAAAGTATTAATTATCACCATGAAAAGGAGGACCCCCAATTTAATTAACGTGAAAAAGCCGTTTTATGGGGCAAAAACTCATCCAACTTCTCACACTTTGGTAAATGCCCCGGCTTGTGTCACACCAGGCGGCTTTTATTCACACGGCGTATTAAGGGTTAATTTGGGTGAAAACTCCTGTATTATACAGAAGGACACAGAAAGGGTTAAACAGCATCAAAAGTCAGAATGTGGAAAATTAACTGGAGTTGCCGGAAGACTGAAAGTTTCACCCCAATTATTTGAATCAATGTTTAAGCAGAATGTGATTGGCTGGATCTGCCCCCGGAGGGGTATCGGGGACGGGCAACTTACCCCTGAAGGTCAGACTGGTCACTGGGTTCCGGTGCTTGTCCCCTTTCTCTCCGGTGAATAGATTGCTAGCACTTTGCACCACGCAGCGCAGCATCCTCAGCTACAGAGCGATCCCAGTACAGAGCCCCGTCCGCACAGCCACTAACACCCCTGCGGGGCAGCAGATCTCTGTGTAATAACCCTGCGGGGCTGCCGATGTGTGTAGTACCCCCTGCGCGGAAGCAGATCCGTGTAGTACCCCTGCTGGGCTGCCGATCCGTGTAATACCCCTGCCGGGCTGCCGATCCGTGTAATACCCCTGCAGAGCTGCTCTGCTGCCCTCTCGCCCTCCGAGGCAGCTCAGCGGAATGAGCCAAAAACATTGCAGTCTGGAGATCCCGGCCACAGAGGCAAGGAAGTCTGACACATAATTACCCCGTGACCCACCCCCCACACATGTGCACACCCAGTGCCTGGGCTCCAGGAGTTGTACATACATGCCTCTGCCTGCCTGCCAAGATCGGTGGCCCTTGGGGTTATAATAAAAGTGGTAGGAATGTAACCTTTACAGTGCCAGAGCCATGCTAAGCACTTCAGTGTGACAGTCATAGCTACCAAGATAACAGATTGCCCCAGGGAGGGACTGGGGACTGAATAATGTGCTCCCCGGAGGATGGGGTGGCTTTCCTGTTTGTGACATCTCACCGAATGAGTCGCAGATCCCGCGCCAGATGTTCCGGAGAAGGTGTTTCAGTAACACTTTGGGGAGCGGAGCTGAAGACGGACCGGGACTGATGATGGGGAGAGGAGCTAAGGACAGACCGGGACTGATGGTGGGGAGAGGAGAGAAGAAGCTGGAGAGGGAGCTAAGGACGGCATGGTGGGGGTGGAGAGCGGTTGGGCCACGGAGGGCGCGGGGAGCGAGGGGAGTAGGGAGCTGAAGACGGACCTGGGCATGCTGGGGCGAGATGAGGCAAGAGCTGAAGACAGACCGCGGACTGCTCGTGGGACAGAAGAGTGACTGAGGACAGACCGGGACTGCTGGGGGACGAGAGGAACTGAGGACCAGACCCCGGACTGATGTGGAGATGAGGGAGCTGAGGATCAGACCGGACTGATGGTGGTGGGAAGGAGGGAGCAGCTGAGGGGACAGAAATGGTGGGGAGAGGAGCTGAGGACAGACCGGGACTGATGGTGGGGAGAGAAGAGCTGAAGACAGCCTGGGAGTGATGGAGGAAATAATGCCACCTGTCTAATTCCTCACCTTTTAGTTATAGTTTAATAAATAATTAGAAACCCTAAAAAGAGTCATTTCTATTAATAGCTCAAAAAGGGAAAATGGAATATTTGGTTGAAGACGGTGTTATGAACGGTCACTGAGTGTTGCATAGTTAAATCACAGAGAAATCATGAAGGTCGTCTAAATACCCTAGGACTGGCCATCTGGCGCCGGGCAAATACCCAAACTAGAGGTTCAGTAATATAGAGTCCAGAGACATTTGACCAACCACAGCGAGAGCAGAAATGCCCAACGGGCACAACCTGGTTCTGGCCGATACATATTAAAAAAAAAACAAGAAAATCAATTAAAAAAAGCTCAGAACGAAAACCCTGGTGGCTGGAGGTGGAACTGCACGTTAAACACATACAGGCTTCAGGCATTATTATTCTAATTCACCACATTATATAAATCAGGGCCACAGAAATTGCAACTGGGAGACAGTACAGGGGGGTAAAGCTTGAAAACCATGACTGGTCAATCATAACTGTGACTGTTGGGAGGTACGAAAAAGTGGCTTCCTCGTTTGACTCTGCCTCCATAATCAATGTGGCCACCATTTCCATCTCGCAGCGTATATACATTTATCTGCCTGTATGCTATAGAAACCGGCATTTCTTCCGCAGAGGAATAATATTTTAGATCAGATTACAGCCGTGCATAGTGAGTGCGGAATAACAGGGCAGATATTACCCTGATATATTAACCCAGAGAATTAGAATCTGCCCCTTTACCCAGAGAATCTGACCCTTTAAACGAGTTAATTATTTCATGTGTATGGTAATTATAGAAACTGTATAATGGGTGAGTTGTCTGTAAATCATTCATGGGAAGCTGGAATCCCGCAGACGGCGGGCGGATTGTATTCTGCGTAAAGTCACGCGTGGGCCGATAGAACTCAGTGAAATATCACGCCGGAGTCATTTACCCTGTAATCCTGCATTCGAAATCTGTATATGTTCCCAGCGTGATATAACATAATATAGTGTAATATAATAATTGATATATGTTCCCTGCATGATATAACATAATATACTGTAACATAATCTGTATATGTTCCCCGTCTGATATAATATACTGTAATATAATATGTATATGTTCCCTGCATGATATAACATAATATACGCTAAATATAATATATATAGTGTTCCCTGCGTGATATAACATAATATACTGTAATATAATATATATATGTTCCCTGCGTGATATAACATAATATACTGTAATATAATATATATATGTTCCCTGCGTGATATAACATAATATACCGTGATATAATAATCTGTATATGTTCTCTGTGTTATAAAACATAATATACTGTAATATATAAATCTGAATATGTTTCGGGGCATCATATAACAATATACTGTAATATAACAATCTATATACGGTATGTTCCCTGAGTGATATAACATAAAATAGTGTAATATAATAATCTGCATATATTCCCTGTGTTATATAACATAATATACTGTAATATAATAATCTGTATATGTCCCCTGCGTGATATAACATAATATACTGTGACATAATATTCTATATATGTTCATTGCATGATATAACATAATATACTGTAATATAATAAACTGTATATGTTCCCTGCGTGATATAACATAATATACTGTAACATAATAATCGGTATATGTTCCCCGCGTGATATAACATAATATACTGTAACATAATAATCGGTATATGTTCCTTGCCTGATATAATATACTGTAATATAATAATCTGTGTATGTTCCCTGCGTGATGTAACATAATATATATATGTTCCCTGCGTGTTATGACAATCTACTGTAACATAATAATCTGTATATGTTCCCTGCGTGATATGACATAATATACAGTAATATAGTAATCTGTATATGTTCCCTGAGTGATATGACAATATACTGTAACATAATAATCTGTATATGGTCCCTGCATGATATGACAATAAACTGTAACATATTATTCTGTATATGTTACCTGCGTGATATAAAACAATATACTGTAATATAATAAACTGTATATGTTCCCTGCGTGATATAACATAATATTCTGTAACATAATAATCAGTATATGTTCCTTGCCTGATATAACATAATATACTGTAACATAATAATCAGTATGTCCCCTGCGTGATATAACATAATATACTGTAACATAATAATCTGTATATGTTCCTTGCCTGATATAACATAATATACTGTAATAGAACAATCTGTATATGTTCCCTGTCTGATATAACATAATATACTGTAACATAATAATCTATGTATGTTCCCTGTGTGATATGAAAATATACTGTAACATAATAATCTGTATATGTTCCCTGCGTGATATGACAATATACTGTAACATATTATTCTGTATATGTTCCCTGCATGATATAACATGATATACTGTAATATAATATATATATATATGTTCCCTGCGTGATATAACATAATATACAGTAACATAATAATCTGTATATGTTCCCTGTCTGATATAACATAATATACTGTAAC
>VKOC01004445.1:0-22841 GCA_009364415.1 Spea multiplicata
TACTTGTTCTTTCTCCTGAAGAAGCCAGCGTACAACTGGCGAAACGCGTAGAGACTATCTTTCTTCAACGGGGGACTTGGGTTTGCACTGCGTTTTTGCACACTATTCATATATAGCTGTGCCTGGCTGAACTGTAAGTGTATCCAGATCTCCCTCTCCCCTGAATTGTGAAGATACTGCACCATTTGTGGTCTGTTTGTTCTTATAGATTTTACAAGACATTAAACCCTGCATATCCAACTGAACCCGATGAGCCTTTTCTATTCAATCAGTTTGTGAGTGCAACTTACTCCCTCCCCCCTTTTTTATTTTTTTGTGTTTACTTGCTACACTATTATTGTTGTTTGTTTTTGTGTCTTCTCTCCATATATATGCGCTCCATGGTTGTTGTATCGGATCCCTTAAAAAATACAATTTTTTTATCATTTGTGTCAGATCACTGAAAGACGGGGCAACAACCCCTTAATGTTGCAAATAACAAAAGGAGACAGTAACAGTTTTATGGCTGGGTCAGCATGTTGAAATCGTCCATTGGGTTGAATGTTGCCAGAACTCCCTTGTGGTTTTTTTTAGACTAATGATTTCATTGACCAGCACAAATCCGCCAGCCTCGGATAGGTATATAATTGTGTTATTTGATTGGGAGCATCTTCTGGTTCTAATGTCTCCTGAGCCTGTAAATCACCTGGTTCTGTCTTGCATGAAAATCTCAGATTCCACCTTAAAATGCAGTTTATTAGGTGGGTTGAAGCAGACCCAACAACAATGTGATGTTTGAATATAAGGAGTCATTTGTGATGCCCATGGGGATATCTACCCCGTATTCGCATCGGTATAGCGTATCCGATATCATTCGTGTCACCCTCTGCATTACACGCTTATATTAAGGGGTTAATGGGTGGGATGTATGTTATTATATGTGTAAAGCTGTGTGTGTCCTGACATCCTATGTAATGTATAGTAAAGACATATGGCAGTCAGGGTCAAAGTAGGACACAGGCAATAGCCAGCTGGCAAGTAACCAATTAAAATGGAGCTGGGCAATGCCTCAGTCAATTAACCCTTTGCCAGATGTGAGAAAAACACTACACTCCCCGGTGCTCATCTATGTCACATACATGACACATGTACACTGCTCCCTGAGCTTAGTTTATATACAGTTACATTTAGTAGAGTGCAGTTAAGCTCACCTTCTGTTCCCGGTGCTGGTTCCGGTTCCGGTCTTTTCCAGCCCGCAGCCCGGACTCTGCCATCCGCAGCCGAACCGAACCGGGCCGAACCCAACCGGAACCGGAAGGCAGCTACCGGCTACGTCACTGCAGTGTCTGACTAAGGGAGGAGGGGAAGCGGTAATCGAGCTAAATATCTAACCGAGAGTTGGTGATGACTGACCAATCAGGCGTCAGAGGGCGGGGTTACACCGATCCGTTCATGAATAAGGATCGGGCTTTAAGATTCCGTTATTAAAAGGAAAGATCTGAGATCAGGGCAGGAGGGGCAATAATTACAACGGGGGCGGGGCCTGTGAGTCCCCCTGTGGCCCCCCAGAACAAATGTGACCACGTCACCCCCACACAGCCGTCTTTTGCATTAGGTTAACATGTTTGCTGGGTGTGAGTGTTCTGCAGCCCCACCAGTTACAATAATACAAACCGTTATTCTTCGCAGGTTACAGAAATAACTAAATATCTATAAATGTTACATATTATAATAAATATTATTGTATAAGATATGTATTCTAATATATTAAATATATAATTATATATATTGTTATGTAAATACATGTCTAGAGGCGCCAAAGTCACATGAAAAGTCTTGGTAAAGCTGTGAAAAGTGAAATGAATTGGACGGTTCATCGTATGCTTCACACATACGAAGAGATGACCAAAAACATAGAGACAACAGATAACAGGCGTGTGGCCCACAAGGTCTAGCAGCTTGTCCTCTCGTCATGGACACGTCCTGAGTGTCATGTTAAGAACACGGATTATAGCTTGCCCTCTCGTCATGGGCTCATCCTGAGTGTCATGTTAAGAACACGGATTATAGCTTGCCCCTCTCGTCATGGGGGCTCGTCTGAGTGTCATGTTAATGAACACGGATTTTAGCTTGTCCTTCGTCATGGGCTCGCTACCTGAGCTGTCTTTGTTAAGAACACGGATTATAGCTCTGCTCCTCTCGTTATGGACACGTCCTGAGTGTCATGTTAATGAACCACGGATTATAGCTTGCCCTCTCGTTCCATGGTGACACGTCCTGAGTGTCATGTAAGAAACACGGATATTAGCTTTCCTCTCGTTCGATGGACACGTCGGAGTGTCATGTTAAGACACAGCGATTATAGCTTGGCCCTCTCGTCATGGGCTCGTCCTGAGTGTCATGTTAAGAACCACAGATATAGCTTGGTCCTTTCTCGTCATGGACACGTCCTGGAGTGTCATGTTTAAGAACACGGATTATAAGCTGCCCTCTCGTCATGGGCTCGTCCATGAGTGTCCATGTTAAGAACACGGATTAATAGCTTGCCCTCTCGTCATGGACACGTCCTTGAGTGTTCATGTAAGAACGACGGATTATAGCTTGCCCTTCTCGTCATGGGCTCGTCCTGAGTGGTCATGTTAAGAACATAAGATTATAGCTGCCCTCTGTCATGGGCTCATTTCTTGAGTGTTCATGTAAGAACACAGATTTTTGGCTTGTCCTGCCGTCATGGGCTCAGTCCTGAGTGTCATGTTAAAGAACCACCGGATTTTAAGCTTGCTCCTCTCTCATGGGCTCGCTCCTGAGTGTCTTTGTTAGAAAACACGGATTATAGCTATGCCCTCTCGTTCATGGACTACGTCCTGAGTGTCGTGTTAAGAACACGGATTATAGCTGCCCTCTCGTCATGGACACGTCCTAGTGTCATGTTAAGAACACGGTATTATTAGACTTGTCCTCTCGTCATGGACACGTGCCTGAGTGTCATGTTTAAGAACACGGAATTATAGCTTGCCCTCTGTCATGGGCTCGTCCTGTAGTGTCATTGTAAGAACACAGATTAATAGCTGTGCCCTCTCGTCAATTGCGGCTCTCCTGGAGTGTCATGTTTAAGAACACGGATTAAGCTGTGCCTCTCGTCATTGGACACGTGCCTGAGTGTCATGTTTAAGAACACGCGATATGCTTGCCCTCTCGTCATGGGCTCGTCCTGAGTGTCATGTTAAGAACATAGATTATAGCTTGCCCTCTCGTCATGGACACGTCCTGAGTGTCATGTTAAGAACACGGATTAAGAATGTTCACTAATCTTCATTTTGCCCACGGGCGGGTAGGTGTCGGCGGTATTTGCCCCACAGGCGGGTGTTTCTGCCGTGGATGTAGGCCGCGTTGTGTTAGTAGTCATTAGCAACAGGTTTGAATCGAGAGTTTTCTGCCATATTTTGCTTCTATGAGTCTAGCTCGGTGTTCTCCTGGATATGAAGAACATGAAGGTTATCCTGAGTAAAGGATCCAGGAATTTTCTGACATCACTGCCTCAGTGAGGTATTTTGCCTTCTTTTGGATCAACCAATGTGGGTTTGTGGAACGGTTGAAATAGGAGTATATGTTCTTTTTTCCAATCGACTTAACTATGTAACAGACAGCAGTTTATTTACCTTCGGCGGTGTGCTAAGCCCGACCCAGGGCTGCACCCCCAGCCCCGCACCCACCCTCTCCACTACAGGGCTCCAGGATATGACTTCGTATCCCAGCCATCCGGGTCTTAAAGGCACACAACACCTTTTAGGAGACAGCATCACCCCAGCACAGCCCTCATAGAGTAAACAGGCCGGTTATATGAGCGCATGTTCATGTGTATTTGAGTCACGGGCAACGTTAAGGAAAGTAGAAGGTAATTGTCATTGTGAAGCTTAACCAGCATCGTGAAGTCAGGGCCAGCAGAGCACAAGCAATCCAGTCAGTCCTAAATCAGGGCACCAAGATTATAAATTGTGCATTATGTGAGGTCACCACAGGCCCGGAGACGTGAGCGCTGCGAGCATGAAGTCAGCGCTTTTAATATGTTTAATAAAAGTGATGCGTTAAGATAGACATACAGTCCTCCCTACCTTCTGCGGTTGTTGTTTCTGTGCAGTCTGGAAAGGTATGTAAGCGCATGTAAATAAACATTAGGCAGATGGGGGGGCGATAAGGGAAAGGTCTGCATCCCCATAACCCCTAATATCCGAGTACCTTCACGCAGGTGTCTGACTATCTGCCAAATCACCCAAACGAGAGAGTGGGGGGCTTTAGGGGGGGTCACAGATTTTCCAGGAAGAACAAGATCAGGACAGGCAGAAAAATGGTCAGACTAGATAACAGATCATAGCAATGGAGCAAACTCAGATACTGGTGTATTGTGGGTAATATTTCTTACTACAGCTGCATAACTGGCAAAGGTATAATGTGGTTTAACAAGAAATCGCCTAAACTATGTTTCCCAGTCTTCTTCTTTGTACGTCAGGCTTCATTACTTGCTGCGTCTTTACAAATTCGATTAACCTAATATACTCTATGACCAAAAGTATGCAGACTCCTGGCCCTCACACCTATCTCAGCTTGTTGGACACCGTGATCTTCGTGGGTGAGCTGTTACTCCTAGATGCTTCCACTTCCCAATAACAGCACTTATGGTGGAACGGACCGATCGAGCAGAAACCGCACGACGGAGCTTGTGATAAAGATGGTCCTGTGACAGCGTTACATATAAAGTCACTGAGCTCTTCAGTACGACCCATTCTACTGCCAGTGTTTGTCTATGGAGATGGCTGTCTATGTGCTTAATGTTATACACCTGTTAGCAATGAGTGCGGCAGAACAGATGTCTGCATATGTTTGATCATACAGGTATCACGCTATCACAGGGCATATAAACATCATGTGACACAGCTACTCCCAGCAGGTGCAAAACAAACTCGCTTTCATACAATCGTTCCCACTGATGGCAGCTGTGTCACGTCTGTCACACGCAGGTCCATGGCTTTAATCTAGCTACCTATAACAGAACATATAGTTAAAGGGAGGGCCTGCCTCCGGCTAGACACCTATTAAAACAACTTTATTGATACAATACACAACCTGAACTGTAGCACAATCAC
The DNA here is from genome assembly GCA_009364415.1 of Spea multiplicata. Taxonomy (NCBI): domain Eukaryota; kingdom Metazoa; phylum Chordata; class Amphibia; order Anura; family Pelobatidae; genus Spea; species Spea multiplicata. The sequence continues at coordinate 5,121 of VKOC01004445.1, forward strand.
AGAACATAGAGTACAGCATCCAGACAGAATCAGAACCTACAAAAAACATTTCAAATATAGCACAGGACATCCTACAGAGTGACCGCCGGGGCAGAGTCACCGCCGGGGCAGTAATCTGTCCACCGAGAGCAGGGTAACCAACATGCATGCAGGGACCGGGAGGCAGGATAGGGAAGCAAACGCAGATTGGATTTGTCATTTAGTCTGCGTCTAAATGACATCAACAGCCGACCATAAAAAAAATAGCTGTCCATATATTGGAGGATGGATATTTAACATTCGTTTTAACCAGTGGAATACAACCGATAGACATAGCTGCCTCTGCCTTTAATAAACATTTGTTCTGTAGGCAGCATGGTTCTGTCCAGCAGAATGTTGGGTCCAACACCTCATCCATGAAGGGAATAAATAACACCCAGGAGCGGAATCACTTATTTGCGTCTTGTAGTGGGAATAAGAAAAAAGAAAAAGTAAAATCGCACGTGAGAAAACCTAACAGCTGCTGTACATATCCAGTCATTATGTACCCTTACATTTCCTCACACTGGGCTTCATATAACCCATAGGTCGCCTACATACTAAAATGTCTTGCTAAACAGAAAAATGTGTTCCATAGGGCTCTTCTCAAATTAATATAAGACAAATGTAAGCCAAAGGAACCTAAGCTGATCTGCCATTCTATTCTTTTCTGGGAAGAATGAATTAACCTCAGTTTGTACGGCAACAACCCATTTGTGTCTGCTTTTTTTTTTTTTATCAAGACACAAATTATCCCAACAAAAATTATGAATGAGGCAACAATTTACAAGATTAAATAACTAACTATTTCAAGGAAATTACTGGACATCCAAAAATACTAAGAATTCTGTTTATAATGCTGCATTTCATTACAAAAGTGTTAAATCCAGCAATAAGTAAAACGGCACCAATAAAATCACTGCTGTCTTGCATTGTATTTATATGTAAGGACCATTTACGGGGCAACATCTCTATAAACAGCATTGTATTGAGAGAGACCGCAACACAAACAGGGAGCTGAAAAGAACGATAAGAAACTAGCCAAGACTTCTTGGCTATGGCCTCATGATTTCCTCATAACATACATAAAAGTCAGTTATGTCAACTTTTCAGAGATACTGAAATAAAACCCTTAACAGGAAAGGACTTGACTGCTTTAATTCTGCGAGAGAGGTACCTAAAAACAATAATACAGCATATGAATACATACAGGTAGGAAATATTAAATTACTTTTACATGATGTGTTATCATGGAGGGGTGAAGAACACTATACACAAGCATGTGTGTGCCACAGAGAACACAGTGCTCACAGGCAGCACCTGGAAACAAAATCAAGCTCCACACAGCCATCTTTGCAGGAGGGGGATGCTGAATCCCCATCTGGGACACCATTAGCAGGCCAAACGTCCTGGTATCGGCTGGAAATAGAGTAAATAAATGTCCAGGAAATTATAATAAAAAGTATATATATATATGCAAATCTGCTATGGATACTAAGGTATTTTGCTGAACAGATGCAGGAATGCAGACTGTCTCGGGGAAATGGAAAGAAGTCCTTAATTACACTTTGTCCTTGTGTTTCACTTTTGAAAGCCTGCGAGATGCTCCACTCTTATTGAGCAGCTTGAGAACACGATCCTTGTGCTCAAGTACTTTAAGCATGCAGTCCCGGGACTCTGTGATCTGATCCATCACTAGTTTGCATCTCTGCATGTTACCCTGTCAAGGAATCAAAAGAAATAGATTAGTGCCAATCACAAACACTGATTACACATAAGACAGTACATCAACTTGGTATTCGGGTTAAATTAGTAGAATACAAGTGTCCCTTTCCACATTGAGCTTCAACGTAACTCATTAGTGCAGCCGCTTGGATGCCAAGGTCCATTCTTTAATGGAAAGCTGAAAACAATGAAATGTAAGCACCTTCTCTGTATTATAGAAATTATATATATATATATATATATATATATACTATATATATATATATGCCACCTCTAGGGGTGTATGATGCCCATGTGTGCTTGGTGATCCATGAAACTACAGGCAGATTATTTGAACAATGAAGCAATGTATAAATAAGAGCTGTACCTGAATAAGCTCGTTGATTCTGTGTAAGTCGTCATCTGTAGCAGTTTTCTTTTTGGGTATGAGTCCATCTTGCAACACAGTTAACCGATCAAAAACATCCTGCTCCAATTTAGTCTAAAAGAACAAACAAATAAAATTGCACCACTCACAGGTGGAGGAAAGACCCTGAAATGTAATTAAAAACCCCAAGCAAATAACAGGTACCAGTTGAAGCAGCTGAGCCGCGCAGAGATGAGTCTTCCAGCCTTGCACACGGCACGAAATCCCTTTCTGACTGGCCAAGTCCGGCAACGTCAACTTCTTCTCTTCTGAAGTGAAACAACGGAAACATTAACACGCTGCGTAAACTAAAAGCACAATCAAGTATACAATATGAAGGCGACATTGCCACGTTCTTAAAAAGAAACATTAGGGTTTCATACAAATTCTTAAACACAGTGCTCTCACCCTTCACCCGCACGTCGCTGTAACGCTGGAAATGATGGTAAGCGGCTTTCCAAGGGTTGCGATAATGGCGCAGGAGTGTGATGGGAGGCCTTGGCCTGACCGGAACATATCTCACTCCTTCCTCATCTGAAACCACAATTAAAAATGTTTCACCCGTTATATACAAACATAGCAAATAAGGGACATCATGAGACGTAACGTTTCAGTATTTACGACGACACGTTACTAGATGATAGTCATCCCTATTAAATCTTGTACTTTCATCACATATAAATTGATGATTGCAGAAGAACAGATTTCTGTAGCTTACCAGGCTTTTGCCCTAACCTGAACCAGTACATACTACACAGTTACAGTTTAATACCTATATACTCTTTTGGAGGCGATTTGCGTTTCTCAGGCCGGGATGTTAGAGGCTTCATAGAATGACACTTCTCCTCATCTGTGCTGTTGGTCTCCATCATATCACCTTCCTCGGTGGAAATAACGTGCTGTTGCTTACGAGGTTTCTTGCGAGGGGAGGCTCCCGGAGGCAATTCTCCAATAGGCACAGAAACATTGTTTGCCAGTAAAGACAGGGGAGAGGCGATGGCACTGGATGGCAACGGAGGCACTGCTTGGGAATGGGAAAACAAGATATCAGGCTTTAGTAAAAATCCAAGTGAAAGGGGGGAAGGTGGTTTAGGCTTCAGGCAGTAAGGACTAATGAAGAGCAGCAGGTCCTTACCTGAAACAGGCCTTGCTATATCCATTGGTTCCACCTCTTCTTTCACTTTGGCCTCAGGGATGGCTGCTCCAGAGGGTGTACTACTCAGCAGAGGCGGAGGAGCAGATAAGGCAGGAACAGCAGCAGGGGGTCCATGAATATTGCCCGGCAGGGGTCCCAGCACAGGCTGAGAAGGAGGACTGGGCACAGCAGCCGCTGGGTGATGAGAAGATGGGAGAGATGCAGCTGCGCTTGGCTGCTCGCCGCCTGTGCCAGGATCCCCCGTCACTCCCGGAACCACAGACACATGAAGTTCAGCTTTGGGTTTAGTGCTGCATAGCAAAATATAGAATAAAAAGGATAAGAAATTGAGTGGCATGTACACATCTATGCAATCCTCCCAAACCATGCAACTCACAGGGCATGTATCCAAGAAGCACAAGTGTAATGAGTATATATAATCTGTGATGACCCCCCCTTGGACCAATAGGGTAATTTTGCAGGTTAAAAGGCACCCTAGTGACTAAATGTTTTTGCTTGGTATTACTTAACCCAAGTTACAATCATGTCATGGCAACACAGGTACATTTGCATTTCCGAGCAAATGAAACTTTCTTCTGAAATGCCCCCAAGTGTAACCTTCCCTACTCCCAATGTATAGTTCAACATTGTATGCTTTATTAATATGTAACTAATACAACTGTACTCCTAAAAATCAAACCCGAAGTGTAGAAAGTGACCAAAATATGAAACAAAAATGGAGTACTTGCCCAGCAGGCCGAGGTGAAGCAGTCGTGCTGCGTAGAGACGTGTCCTGACGTGGACTTACAGCATCTGAAGAGTGTGCAGGAATAAGGCTTTTTCTTACAGATAGTCTGCACACAAAATAAGAATTTAAGTTAAAACCATATCTATATACATTTTACAGAAAAAAACTCCTAGAACCAAATGCCACTAAAAAAACCCCAAAACTTTATCAGACGGGCAGAAAAGATGCCAGCCAGCATGGAAAGAGCAAAAACTGCAGAGGTTTCCATTTTATTAAGTAAGCTGTCAAAACATCACAGCTACAATTACCTGTGATTTATGCTAAAAAAAATATATTTGTTGTGTTAAAAGCATATTAGTGTCTATTATATTATATTTATGTCAGACAACTAAATGACTTGGTATTCTGGATCGAACTGTCCTAAAAAACAAATATGAAAGATAGACATATTTAAATGTTAAAAAGGGTTTTACGTTTAAACCCCATTGTTAACAGGTAGTCTTAAAACTAACCCATCGGTGGCAGGCTTCTTGCGCAAGATGCTAGGACGAGGGGACGAGCCCTGTGCCGGCGCACTGCCCATTCCTGGACTTTGGGCCTGCATCACCGTAGCACTGGCCGCTGCCGTGCTGAAAGCACTGCTTAGGGGATTGGCAACTATTGTAGCACCATCAGCAAGAGCCACTGGAAAGAAAAGATAAAAAGGTACAGGGTGGTTAGAAGGTACATTTATTGAGCTTAAATCATACCTGGAATATTGCCTTTTAGGTGGCCATGTTATTTATGTGCCTTTTCTGAAAGTTTGTGCTGCATTTTCCTGCTCATTCTTTTATACTCAAATATATACAACTGACGACGAAAAATAACTAATCATCAGAGGAAACTGAACAGGTTGCTATTGGCCTCCCTACACACATCAGGGTTTTAAAGACTACAGCAACCACAATGGCTAAACCAACACCTTCAAAGAAAAAATCAGCAGTCAATGCATCCAAACTCCAATTTAAGTGTGTGGGAAAATTAAAAAAGTGTCAGAACCATTGTGGAGAGATAAAGCAATTAAAGAGACAGTAAATTAATTTGAAAATTCATAGAGCTATTAAGAGATTTCATGCACCAAATGCTATGTATCTACGCAAACAGATGGCTGAGACCGATACCATTTGTTTCTCAACAGCTAGAGTTCTCTTCACTGCCCTGGCGTCTATTTCCACAGAGTCTGCACCAACCGCTCAGCAACGGAAGAGATCAGCAAGAAGAGAGGTGTAACAGATCATCTCACCATACCTCTCACTGCTGTTCGCATGCCGCAAACTCTGTGGAAGTAACTTACTTTTTCTACGTAGGAGAGTGGCTTGCTGTCTTCTCTCACTATCCATTGGCTCCTGAGCTGTGTCTGGAAGTTAACACAGGCAGAGATCAGAACTCAGACACCTCATACTATGTGGCTGCTCCTGCCTAGACTCTGTCCTTCCTACTCAACCAAGAACCCCAGTGGGCACTGCCTCTACCATACAGACATACGCCAGTACCTGAAGCCTTTCCTTCATTTTGAGCTTGCTGTGAGCCAACAGATGAGGTCTGAACACTCTGGCTGGTTATTGATGCGGCAGGGTGGATTCCCTGTGTGCTCATTGGAGGAGGCTGAATCCCCTGCGTGTTCATTGAAGGAGGCTGAATCCCCTGGGCGCTCATTGATGTTGCCTGCATCCCCTGTGCGCTGAATGAACTGGGCTGTATGCCCTGTGAGCTGACGGGAGCGGGCTGTATCCCCTGGATGTGACGCGTGTGCGAAGCATCCACGTTTATCAGCTGCATCGGATTCAGGTGGACGGTAGAAGCAACGGACTGAGCTGTGATGGCTGAATTTGGGGCTTGAGCAGAGCCTGAAAATTGTCAAGTAAAAAGAAATGCACATGGCTGAAACCATGCAGTTTCCAATATGCTAACACACACACAAATGAGATCAGCAAGAAAACATCAGTTTCACTTTCAAGATGTGAGAACAATTTGAATTTTTTCTGATGAAAGTTACATATAAACTGAAACATTGTTTTTATAAAGCACACAGCCACAAACTATGGATTTTCTCATTTGTTACACCTAAAATTTAAAATAGGATGTAGGTTTCTAATTAGTAGTAGTCACACTGCAGCTTTGTGAATGCTCTAGTAACATCAGTTCAATGGGAGGGAAAAGTGACACCATTAATAGATTTACATTAATAATACTACGCCAGCAACAGTTACTTCTACAAAAACAAAGTTTTCACTACGTGTTCCTTTACAGAAACTGACCTGGGTACGGCCGTATGGTAGACACCGAACTGGTTATTGGCGTGTAAGTATGTGCCGTCAATGGATATGCAGAAGGAGGATACGTGGGTAGGAAATACTGCAGCTGCACAGGAACCGGCTGCCTGTGAACCATAAAGATGGACATGTTTAATGATCGCATTATGAAAAAGGAACAGTCACAGCTTTCTGATTCACATCATTTATAATAAACAACTGAGCTACCCCTTCCTTTAGCCAACCATGATTCTTCTGCCACAAGCTCTACTCTTTACAGCTAAGCCTCACTCCTTCCCACCGTGGTTTGTGCAGATCGGATGCACTGGAACACAATGGGGTTTATTCACTAAATGAACAAATGGTTCTACAGCAAGATTAGCTGTACATACTGTATTGTTCTATGGGTAAGGTGACAGAAATCTCACAGGGCCAACCATTTAAGAGTCCTTTACAATGTAAGACTGTAAGCTTGCAAGCAGGGCTGTCTCCACATAATGTATCGGTTTGTCTTAGTCTGTCAATTCTAGTCTTGTCATACCCCTTCAATATATGTATTGTATTAACATTGTTGGCACTATATAAATAAGATATTATATTATTAATAATAATAATAATGTATAAGGAAGTCAGAGAGTTGAAACACCTCTCCCGTAAACTATCCCTTTAGTGCAGGCGCAATGCTGGTGTGTAACAAACACCTACAGATCACATCTTTATTACCGAAATGCCTAAAATGGAAAAAGGTAAGGGTATGCTCAACAAATTAACTAAAAATAAAGGGATATAACATTATTGCACTAATCGTTGCATACCGAGGCTGTGACTAACTATACCTTACAGAAGGTATAGTTGTGCCACTAGGTAATAATGAATTACCTATTAGGGCTACGTTATAAAACAGTACCGTCATTGTCTTACCTGTTTTCACTCCTGGCCTCCATAGCCATGGGGTTGGGAGAGGCTCTATGACCTGGGATGGGTATTAGATTGCCCCGTTCAGCTCCATATTCTGACTGAATCCGAGGGGAAGTGTGAGTAATTTGTTGCGGGACTACTTTGGCTGTAAAAAACAATATTTGATCAGGTGTGACAAGTTAGTACATACATTCAGCAGATAAAGCCCCAAGCTGTCTGAACACAATCCAATTGTGTAACATTAGGTCAATATATGGTTATTAAACTTTAGTGACCAGGGCCACAGTCCAAGTCAAGAAAGTTCCATACATTGCCCAGCTCTTAGCGGATTAAAGGAGAGGTCCCATGAATGTTTTTTTTTTTTTTAGTTTTATAGTGCTACACGCAGTACTGTAGCACTGAGAAAATGGATTTTTACTTAAAATATGTTTATTAGAACAAAACTACAAGCAGACCTGGAGGCTGCCATTGTTGTCAGTGATATGTTGGATGACTTGACCCACTCAAACACAACACTAAGCTGATGCTTTCTGGCAATGCTAATGGAGACCTGTCTATCTAACAAAGTCCTTTCCACCACACATTTTCATTAGTCAGAGTGCGTTGCTGGGTGATTTAAGACGTAACCATTCTACTTTTACACTATAAGGAAGTCAGAATGTTAGTTTAGTAGATTGGTCTGAATGAAATTATATATGATACTAGAATGGTTTTAAAAATGAAAGTCTTGATATTTTAAATGTGATTGTAGTAATAAAGACAGATGGCAAGAGCTCCCCTTTGAAATGTGAAAGCATTAAACTAGGGAAAATTTTCACATACCCACAGGAATGCTGGATGCTGTGACAGCCGTGGCGTGTGAGGAATGAGTAGGCATGGTCATCGTGACAATGGTGCTGGTGGGAACTTGTGCATGAGAAGAAGAACCTGCAACACAAGTGAAAAAGCCAAACATTTATGTACACAAGATCTCTCGCATCCACCTTTGCATCGCAATCTGAACATTAACTGAAGCAGGACACGTAATTCAAGTGCCCACATGACTACAGAGTCAAAGCTTATCTGACCTGATGTAGTCACTGCAGGCAGGGTGTTTGTTGCCAGAATTGGAGCCACCGTTGCTGCTGCTACTGGGTTACCAGCACCAAAAAGAGTCTTCTATCAAAGAAAAGAATGCACCTTTGGTTAAAATACAACTGACGTTAAAATCAATTGCAGAACAAAACTGCGAACATGTGTATGCTAAAAATAATTACATACGTAACGAGCCATGCTTCCAGACAACACGATCTGTGAATTTACGCCAAGTGTATTAAATGTTAATTAATAATTGTGTTACCTGTGTCATTGCATGAAGTTGTTGCTTTTGCGCTCCCAAAGCAGGGTGTGATGGAAGCGTGATGCGGGTGGTAGCATCACGGGCCTGAGCCGGTCTCTGGATGCTGATGGTAGCAGGAGGAGGGTGTTGTTGGATGGACAGGGTTGGTCTAGGAAGGAAACAGAAGGACCTGATGAAAACAGTCCACGGCAAGGAGGAGGATGATTGCCAGACATCTCTGGCACTCCCGCCATTCAAGTTTTAGTTAAGGCTATTGTGCACATTGTGAGAGTACAAGCTTGCTGATCACTATAGTTATCCACAGAGAGGTCCAGGCAAAGGTTTCCCCTGGTTTCTAGTATTTAGGACATGGTGTTTCATGGCTTTGGTTAACCTCAAATATTCAGGCTGCATGTTTTTAACTACACTATTACAATCTATGTACCATGAGAAGTATTTAATCCACAGCGGTTGTCTCTCACAAGATATCTTGGAGACATTGTAGTCGTGCTTACCTTAACACTGGCTCTGCGGCGTGAGCTGGAGTAGTAGTGATGACCGGAGATTGGGCTCGTGTAGCTGACACAGTGGCTACTACAGCGGGTGACACAGATGTTGCACTAGTCACCGGAGGGCGAGACTGCAAATAACGAGCATGAGATTGCGAAATAAGAAATTAAACCGGGAGGTTGAAAACTTAAATTATCCTCACATCATCTTTTAACAAGAAGAATAAATCCTGCTTAAGACGCGCATCGCATGAGGTTTCATCAGTCCCTAACACACAAAATAAATATTACGATCAGGCAAATCACATTATGGTCGAGTTCTTAAGGGAAATAATACATATAATACAGTAGACAGGCCAATATTATTGGCACCAAAATATCCATAGGTAGTCTCACTATCATGTAAAACAGTTACAGCCCCTCTAACCCAACATACACATTTTCCTATTAACTACCGCTACAAATAAACATTATCAATCCAGATCTTACCTGGATAGGAGGATGAATAATGTGTTGAGCTGCTGACTGGGCAGCACTGGGAATCGGAGCAGAGGCAGGCCTTAGGACAGTCGTCACCTTAGAACTGGATATTACTGCAGCCGCAGCGGCTCCTAATGTAAAACCATCAATAAAGATGTAAAAAAATGAGTTTAAAAAAGAAGTGATAATAATATGTTCTATTAATATACATAATATATTCTGCTTAGTTTATGCTACCTCTGGGAAGATGAGAGGCCCCTATGTGCAAGGGAGGTCCCGGAGCATTACTGCGGATAATGGACATCTGGACGTTCGTAGCCATGATATGATGAAGACTGTTGGGATGGCCCTAAAAAAGAAGAAAATAGACGTTAAAGAAATGACAGAAATACACCAAAAATAGTACAAGATTATTATTTGAAGTCTACTGAATCCTCTTTGCCAGACAGGTCCAATTCACATTTTGATAAGCAGGTACCTGCATGTTAGGACTGATTTGTCAGGAATGGATGCCCTAAGTCAACTAACCGATAAAAACGTAACAACGTCAGTCAGGCTCTCCATCGCTAAACACAAGGCTCATCCCCACTTTGTCCAATACAAAAGTCTGCAAGTCGCTTCTCCAAGAACGCCCATTAAAGCAGTGTGGGCCAACGAAGGTACACCCAAACGATGAACATATAACACAAACACCAGCTGGATTAAATACTAGGCACCGACCTGCTGCCCACTGATAGTGGCCACAGGGATAGCCGAAGCCTGTGGAAGACCACTTTCCATGGTGACTGTCACCGGCCCAGAGACCTTTGGTACAGCTGACAGGGCAGAAGGAGGTGCTGGAGCAATAGGGCGGCTGGGAATAGTGGGCTTCAGAGGTGGCTGTGGGAAGACATCAATAGTGAACTTCTGTCAAGACAAAAGGATTCAGCTGACTCCCTTCAGCAGTCACTTGGAAGACAGAAGGTGTAGGTTATAAGAAATCTACATTATACGGCAAGTTCAGGAATTTCAGCGGCCTCTCTTACACAATCTACAACCTGCCTATTATTCAGTGCTGAGCGGCTTTAGGCAGTCACCAAAGAAACGTGATGAAATATGGGTCTTAACCAGGGTCAACCTTCTTTATTTGGCAAAATGTTACCGTTACAGAGAAAGCTGTACAAAAGCAGCCCTCACACAACCATGCCGCTGAACACCCCTTCTCAAGCCACGCAGCAAGCATTACCGATGGGCAGTTTGCATTTCTTCTACAGTAACCTCCGATGTAAAATAGATGGCTTGAGGGAACGTTAGTTTGGAGCCTACTACCAGCCATGGTTTATCTGCTGTTTGTACCGGGTCTGGCAGGCTCACAGTGCTCTAATATTTATTACTTAACGATTCCTACTTTCTCCATAACAGCAGATATGAAGCTACAGATCTGGGTCCCCTTAATCAATAGCATGCATTAAATGTGTAAACAGATCCAAGTCTTTACACTCTTCTATGCAAGTTGATGGGTACATGGCACCAAAGTGTCCTTCGGGGGTATTTGTTATTTAGTTCTACCATTCTGAGGTGTTGATATTTAACAAGGCTCACACTTTCAGCAGCCATATCAAACATACCATATTGCCCTGACCATAGGTTGCACCCCCCCCAATTTGAATCTTTAAATTTGGGGTGTGAGCTATAATCAGGGTTTAGATATACTCAATGTCTCCCTACCTTCTCCACTGACCACTTCCCTGTCTCCATTTGTTTTTTTGACAGAAGGAGCCTCCTTGCAAACGCTCTCCCCCGATTGGAGGAACGGGTTAGAGGTTGTCCATGTGGTAGGTTCTGTGGCCCCGCCCTTTTGCAGAAGTCCCCCAAGAGGCCAGAATACTGCAGAAAGATTCGGAGAGGAAGGTGCAGAAACGCTTCTCTTTCTTCGCGTATCTGTCTGCAATATTCTGGCTTTGTGGATTCCTCCGGCAAAATGGCGGAGCCCTGGCCCGCACCACAGGGACAGCATCTCCCTCGTTTCTCTGAGCGCTCCGGGAGGCCTGGTTCATGGAGGTGATACCAGAGAGAAGAGGATGAAGACAGAAGAATAACAACAGCAAAAAAGTAATAGATCCACAAAATGAGATATAGGGAAGTGACTGGTGGCGAAGGCAGGGGGGCATTGAGAGAGTAAGAGTGGAAAAATACTGTTTTACTCTTCTGCTAATGTGTATTTTGGGGGCAATTCTCTTTAAAGTGGCACCAAACTATAGGTGTGCGGCATATAATCAGGACAAACGGTTAATTAAATATTCGTTGGTGGAATTCACAATGCAAGGTGACTAACACAGCGATCTCACCCACAAACTACACATATCATTTCAGGAAGACTATTCTTTAGCACGGCACCATGCAGTATCCGGACACACCATGTCAAACCCACAAATAACGATGAAGGAATTGAGAAATTGTCATTGTTTGAAAATATACCCAATGTGATTTTATATTATGTGAATTAAAGCCAAAACACAGTAGATTGACAAAATTCCAAACTCAAGTATGGGATGCCAAGGCCAAAGACAAGGGTGTCTTGATTTTTTTAAATTTAGGGGAAGTATTTGATAGTTGCACTCTAACGCATATAGTAGCCATGCCTTTAAATTAGCTTCTTTTCCCCCTTTTTTGCCAATGCATGGAGGGATTCATCAGAATCTTGTCTGTGTAATTGCAATGTTACCCGGCCCCTTGATTCGCAGGAGATGTATTTGGCAGAACTTTCTTAGTCGCAGCGACATCAGACACTACGCTGTCATTTTCTGTCTTAAAAGTTAGCTAACTATTATTGATGGTTTATCAGTTATATGCATATGTGTTGTTTTTGTTATCTAAAAATCATAAGGCATGGTGGCGGAGTATTAAAATAATATATGAAAAACCTCAATAGATCTGGAGATCTCCAGCATATAAACTCAGTGCTGTGTTAAGTAGAGGAATGCCACACAATATGAAATTTCTTCTTAAATTGGCATCCCATCGTTGTGCAGGGCTCTCTCCACCTAATGTATCGGTTTGTCTTAGTCTGTTAATTCTTGTCGTGTCATACCCCTTCAATATATGTATTGTATAAATATCTGCGTAAACTGTTGGCGCTATATAAATAAATACATAGATAATCTTCAACAATTCACAAAATATAGCTTTGCAATACTGGTAAAAAAGTAAGCTCTTGTTAAAGAAATGCTATTAAAATAGCTACTTTTATTTAGTAAACATGACACAATGTAACGCAGTCTAGCAGCCCCTATGGTTCGTGGCTTGGTGTGAAATATATTTACTGAGTTGTGTAACAAATCAACGATTTGCAATATAGCTAAGAAATCATACGCAGACACAGTTTCCACTGGGAATGTTAACACCGTTACACATATACATGCTCATAATTCATAGAGTAATCAGAAATACACTTGTTTTATATGTATTGAGTATATGTATTGTAAGAAGAGCTGCCTAAATCATTGGTGCTATAGAAATAATATCCTGTTTTTCCCCCCAAATACGCAGGACACAATACAGCCTAGCAAAAGAAATACACAGATGATATGTATGACCGTCTGCACGTTTTCTACAACCCACTAAATTAAAAGGAGGCTATGAGCACACTATGAAAAGAGCATTCTCAGGAACAAAGACCAGCACAAAAAGCAATGAACACTTACTTAATCCTGCTATGGCACGTCTGAAACCCTAGCACACACGGTCGGCAACATAAATTAACATTCATCGGTAATCAGTCCCCCCCCATCATAAACAGCAACATCCATAACAGTGAAACCAGAGCAATTAAATAGGGGGGCTTATTTTTTTTTTTAAACCATAAATATATTGTTATTAAAAGAAAGATACATGAAGTAGTTACAGCAATGTGCTTCCCTACGTTATACTCAACGGTATATTAAGTATTCCCTAAATTTCTCCATCTTACCTTCAGGATACCTTCGGGGAAGGACAGCGGAACAGCGGGGGTGAGGTGAGGAGATTGAGCCGTCATCGCAAGAGGGGTGGCGGACTGAACAGGGTGATGTGAAGTCAACATCTGGACTTGGGGATAAGGCCTAACCACCACCGGTTCCTGTTTCTCGTCACGGGACGGGAGGACTGCGCCGGAACTAATGGGGTCCCGGGGCTGGACCTCAACTTCTCGAACCGAATCGTCCCCTCCTGCATGTACATTGGGAGAAAAATAAACATTAAAGAATTATTTCCACTTGTGACCATGCATAATAGATGGCAACGTATTGCATTTGCACATAAAAAGAAACAAGACAAAAGATAAAATCGAGGTTCAAATCCACTGCGTAGTTAGTTCAAGTATTTGGCGGTAACTTTTACATTATAAACCTGTTACTGGTTCCAAGACGCCGCAGTATTACCTGCTCCTGGGGTATTTTGGCCCATGGCATTTCCACCGCCTGGCACCTGGGACTGGGGTATTGAAGCCCCTTGGCGGGGGAATTGCTGGGAGCTCATATCAACCTGGAGAACAAGAACAAAAAAATGTCAGGCATGGGATACGGCTCAACATAATATATTATAGTATCTTAAACCCAACAACAGACTTCTGTGTCTAAATAACTGTATGTAGTGGTTTAGTACTGTAGCACAAGGCAAAACGTCACGCATCCACATTTTTTTGTCGGCTGCAATAGATAAATTGTACTATATATAATACTGTATATGCTATCAGAATATATATATATATATATATAATACTGTATATGCTATCAGAATATATATATATACACATAATACTGTATATGCTATATCTATATATTATATGCTATCGGAATATATATATATTATACTGTATTTGATATAACGGTATATATATAATGTTAATGTGAAACAGGTAAAAGCTATGGATACGCACAGAACGGAAGCGCCGAGTCTGAATCGGTCTTTAGACTTATCTTAGATCACCTTTAGGTCTATCCTGTACATGTTGAATTTCCTTCACTGTATTAGCCTCTACTGCTGGGAGGCTGTTCCACTTATCTACCACCCTCTCTATACAGTAAAACTTCCTAATATTACATCTAAGCCTCAGCCCCTCTAGTTTCAGATTATGGCCTCCTGTTCTGACGTCTTTCTCCTGTGAAATGAAGTTCGCCCCGGTAAGTAAATGTGTCTATCCCCTCTCTCTATGCTCCACACATTGAGATCCTTCCCTGGTAATGAATATTCTCCCTTCGCCTGTGTGCGCACACCAGCGGGGAATGGCTTTGGTCCGATGTAAAGTGCATATGTCAGGTACACAAATATTTTACAACGTAAAAAGTATTTACACGGCGATGCCGCTTTATTGGAGGAACATTATTTGGGGAAAGAAACATTATTTTGCTGTGTACGTTTTCCACAGGCTGCTGCCCCTAACCGCCAGATCGGGCACAATAACAGAGTGAAAATATAAATATCGCACACGTACATACGGGGTGCTGCTACCAGCCGATTCGTACCCACGTCGGCTCCACTAATGCCTTTTCAGTTTCTGCTGCTTTACTCCAAATGAAGGCTCCGTTCTTCGGCAGTATTTTTCGGTTTCCGGTTCCGGTCTCGGTCTTTCTCTCGCCTCAGTCTGACTGAACCGCGCTCCGCCACCAATCACGTGACCTGCCAAAAGCCCCGCCCCCTTGGCTGCTAACCAAACGGCAGCCGTAGCAACTCAGCACAGAGCGCTAAGCACACAAGATGACGCGGTTTCTGCGAGTCGTTAAGCTGGAAGCCATTTTGTTGGCGACGGTTACATAGAGCGTTACTTTGAAGCACACTGTTTTCCTGCATCATTATAACCGACGAATTAATTAACGTTTTACTTTTCTTTCTATGAATTTTTACTAACGGATACGCGACACAAAATAGCCGATTTAATAGGAATTAATGAAGGTGAAATCGGTATGTACCATATTAAAGGCTTTATTTGTAAAGTGGTCCCCACCAGGCCTGATACTTTCATTCTGAGCACCCTGTCGGTAAGCAAGACGTACGTAATCGAGTTCGTTGTTCAAGGGTCACCCTAGGACACTTGGAGAGTCCCTTTAACGGCAAAATTATGGTTTATCTCCTTAAGGCTAGGTTTCCACTTGGGTATTTTTCCTGCCTTATTTTCCTGATGAAAAACGCCAGGAAAACTGCCACTGGCTTTTAGCCTTTCTGTGGAAATTGCTTTTTTGACCTTAGGCAGTCTTGCCAGCCTTTACAAGTTAGAATTTTGACCCTGCTAAAAGGGATTAGAATAAATGGCAAGTATCTGCCCCCTCTTGATGTCATTTCCTGGGCAGAGTTCTACTTAAATGCCCCGGCGGACCCTTTTTTCTCTTTCTGCTGGCTTTTAAGGCCATGCTTTATTACCGAATGTCTGCTCCTCAGGAAAGATTGGCCCCAAATGATGGTGCACAATTGTAAGGGATACTCACTTAGTTGAATCAAGCTGACCACATCAAAGACAATTCTGGCGTAAGCCATGCTTGCTAATAAATTACACAGCAGACAGCACACAGTGTACAACAGATAAAAGTTTTACCCACCCAGTACTGGGAAAATGGCAGCTCTTCCGGCGTCCTGCCCCCTTTTTTCGTAACTGTGAGAAGAAAACGCCATAAAAAACGCCTAGGCAAACCCACCATTGGCTTTTTTTCATGGCGTTTTTCTCTCTCCCATAGACTTCTATTGGAGAAAACTGCCAAGATTTCCTTGCACAAAACGCCAGTGTCAACATGCTGCGATTTTGAAAAACTGCCACAGAGCCCCAAAAAGCAGTAAAACGCGAAAGAGGACTGAAAAAACGCCATACAGAAAAATGCCAAGTGGATATGGCATCGAAGAACAGCTAACATCTGGCCGCAGCGTTTTTTCACTAATAAAACGCCGTGTGGCTGAATTGGCGTTAAGGTCAGTGGCCACCTCATGATGTAGAGGTAGCCGACGGCAAGTGGTCGCACACTGCAGCCCTCCAGGAATTAGCCTGGTGTGCCAGATATGGACAGTCCGGGACTGTATGTATTTTAAGGGGGATGCTTCCTGAGATCAAATAGTAATTCGGAATAGAAATCTTAATATTTGATTGAAATATACTTTATTCAAATCAAACATTGCAATGTCAAATGAAAAATACATAATTATTGGAACATATAGATTACATGCTTACGGTTTGAAGTAGACAAGATTCACTTCACAAGTCTTAACTGTCTGATTGAAGCAACAGAGTATCAGTAAGATACATAAAAACTACTTTAATATCACTGACAGAAACTGAAGTATGAGAAGTATGCCACAGATCAGTGACAGAAACCATTTCATAAGTACTGTTCAGTCAAGAGCTTTTCTCTAAATATCTTTAAATTCAAATGATAGGAGTAGGACCAGCTTTTCAAAAGAAAAAAAATCCCTTAATTCCCGTTATTATCTTTTATTTATATAGCGCCAACAGTTTACGCAGCGGTTAATACAATATATATATTCACAGGTACATGACAAAACGAGAATTGACAGACTAAGACAAACCGATACATTTGGTGGAGAGGCCCGGCTCGCAAGCTTACAGTCTTGAGGGAATTGGGTGACAAACATAAGGCACAGAGAAAAGGTGAGAGGTAGTCTGGTGGTTGTATCGGTGACAAGGAGGTTCTAGCAGCTAAGATGGTGCGGCTTCTATGAAGAAGTGGGTTTTGAGATGTTTCTTGAATGTTGGGAGGGAGGGTGAATGTTGAAGGTTTGGTGGAAGTAGATTCCAGAGATGTGGGGCAGCCCGAGTGAAATCTTGTAGACGGGAAAAAGAAGAGGTTATAAGCAAGGAGGATAGCCTTAGTCCATGGGAAGAACGCAAGGGTCGAGTAGGAGAGTATTTGCTTATGAGGGCTGAAATGTATGGAGGAGCAGTGTTATGGCGGGCCTTAAATGTTAGTACCAGGATTTTAAATTTAATTCTAAATCCAGTGGAGGATTTCACAGAGTGGGCAAGCAGAAGAGGAGCGGCGTGCAAGGACGATAAGCCTAGCAGCAGCAATTAGGATAGACTAGAGAGGAGAGACAGTGGAATGCCAACCAGAAGAGAGTTGCAGTAGTCAAGATGGGAAATGATAAGTGAATGAACCAGAGTTTTTGTGGATTCTTGGGTGTGGAATGGGCAGATGCAAGAGATGATTTTTAGGTG
>VKOC01004446.1:0-11472 GCA_009364415.1 Spea multiplicata
GCTTGTAATGCTGAGTGCCGGAAGTGACGTCAATTTCCGGCGCTCAGGATTACAAGCCGGCACCGTGGCAGAGCAGGGAGACTCGCGCAGGATTATTTAATGGTAAGTACAAGGGGGGGTAAGGGTAGTCGGTAGGGGGGGCTTCATTTTAAACTTCGGCCCAGGCGGCATTAAGTCTTGGGCCGGCCCTGCTGGTAAGTCGAAGGGGTGGGGCAAAGTGGCATATCTGGAGGACATAAAGCATATCAAGAGGCAGAGTGGCATACCAGGGAAGCAGAGTGGCTGTTTATGCCCCCAGATAAAGCATATCAGGGAAGCAGAGAGGCATATCGAGAGGTTAGCGGCATATCTGAGGGGACAGAGTTGCAAATCTGTGGGGGCATAAAGAACAGCTGGGCATAAAGCATATCAGTGGAGCAGAGTGGCATATTTGGGGGGGTAGAGTGGTATATATATAAGATGCATTATGAGGGGGGGACCTTAAAATGGCTATTGGTTTTCTGTTTGTATATAACTATACTGTATAATAGATATAAAACAATCTTAAGATACATGCAGTGTTATTCATTAGATAAAATACTGTTTTACTATTCCACACATGTGTTATTTATTTTCTTTAAAATAGCACCAAACTTTAAGGGTGCAGCCTATAATTGAGCCACTACGGTACATCTTCTCCAATGCCTTCTTTAACCACTTCCGTCCCCTATTCCCCTTTTCCAACCTACCCCCCAGTTATGCACATCTGCCCCCAGGCTTGTCACTCTGTGTGGGGGGGTTTTATTATTTTTAAAGGGGGGTAATTTTCGTTTAAGTGAACCCTGAATTTTCGGTTTTGGTCCCAGAATTTTCATTTTGTGGCATCCCTAGAATAAATAGAACTATTTCATTTTTACTTATCCAGAATCCTGAATTTGTAGTCACAAAACTTTTTTAGGCCCAGAAATTAGTGAGAGAAAAAGTAAAGGTTTTGTGTCATTTAGTTTATTTTAATCTGCATATCTTATTAAAGGCCATTTTTCTCACAGTAAAAAATGAGTGTGGCCCTCGCACATATACAATTCTGATGAAGTGGCCCACTGCAGAAAAAACTTGGACACCCCTGGTATATATTAATGGGAGTTATGCTGTACCACCCTCAGTATGCAAATGTGATAAATCACTGGGTTTGGGAAATTTTATTTTACTATTATTTCTTTATCACAAATGTCCTTGTTATTTAATTATGTACTTTCCGGAACCTGTCTTGGTATGTCCCCCTCAGCACATTGTGGACAATGTAATGAGTATCTGTAAATTAAGTAGTATATGAGTGTGTGTTGGGGGGCGGCACGGCAAAGGGAGCCTGTAATCACACTCCTATCATGCCCATCTTCAGGCTGGCTGGGCATGATAGGAGTGTATATATAATTGTTGTTGATTTCTTTTGGTGTGTTAACCATTTTTATTAAAAGTAAGTAACACCAAAATTGGACAAAAAAATGCAATAACAATATTAATATATATATATATGATTAACAGAAATACAGAAATTACACTCCTGTCATGCCCAGACATGCCTAGATTCCAGCATGTACTGGCTGACATTGAAATCACACTCCTATCATGCCCAGGGTTTAGCATGTACTGGTTGCCTGGGCATGATAGCAGTGTGATTGCTGTAAACAATCATATATATATTAATATTGTTATTGCATTTTTGTCCCATGTTGGTTTGTTAATTACTTTTAATAAAAGTGTGGTTATTCTTTTTATTTTTTTAAGGAGGGGGGTCATTCTCGGTTTTGGTTTTGGCCAAGTGAATCCCGAATTTTCGGTTTCGGTTAAGAATTTTCATTTCGGTGCATCCCTAAAACACTCTAAAATCGTGTGGAATGCCTTCCCTGTAGGTGTAATGATCAGGTATCCCAATATCTTGGTCCATTTAGTGTATCTCTGGCAGATGTCGCATCACACATGTAGGGTACAGAGGGTAAAAATGGAGGCACCCCACTGAAATAACATTCAGTCACTATCAAGACAATGCTGGTGCCCTTCTTGTCCTTGGTAAGCAAAAATGTTTTTCATGGCAATCTGCCATTAAATTCAAATGGAGGTAGACGTTCATATTGTAGTAATATGCCCATGTCCATTTAATCTATGCTGTGCAGTAGGTTATGAAGACTAGCACAACATTATGGTAGCATTATTAAAACCAATGTATATACATTTGTGTTATGGTATCTAAACCCCTGTGCGGAAAAATACTTGCACACCTGGCCTGTTATTTAAAAGCTAATAATGTGTTCATATTTAAATTGTAATCCATGCAAGTATTTTTTCCAGTAAATAACCTGCACTCAGGGAAAAGAAAAAATGTCGGTGCGCTAAACTCAGGCTCAAATAATACAAATGTATTGTATGAGGCCTACCAAACAGTGTGAGCATGCTGCAAATACAGTGTGTTGGCTGTACAATGTATACAAAGAACAAAATACTGTCTGCGCTTCTCACCCTAATAAAGTTGGCAACAAATATATAAACATAATATAAATGAGAGGTTTTGGTTATATGAATTGGCCAAAGCTTAATTAAGCTCACCCGCCACGTCAAGGCACACTCTCAATAGGGTGAGAACCTATTCTCACCTCCTACATAGTGGGCACACAGAGCAGTTTATACTGCTACCAAATGAAATGAATTGGCCAATTCATATAACCAAAACCTCTCATTTATATTATGTTTATATATTTCTTAATAACCTGCACTCACATCACAGGAACTACCAAAGAGAGATGTATAAATGAATAAAATAAAGTATTTATTTACAGATATAGGATAAACATCAATCTAGCACAGTAACAGCAAAATGTCAACAGAGCACCAAAAGGTGATGTCCCTAACTTTAGAACAATTACATACGTCATTAGTTATCAATTCACAATTAAGATTACCTTAAAATACACAATAGAAGCATATAATTTGAATGCTGATAAGAAACATTCGGCCCATCTAGTCTGCCCAATGGGAGACCAAATGCATCATAAATGTTTTTCAGAAAGCCCATTCAAAAAACATATCAGTGCAGTAGCCTGTATGCTAATGAGCTTCTAACAGAGTAATGTGATTTTTGTACATACACTATATGTATCATGAAATACCAACATTGGCAAATCTGTTCAACAGCTGAGCAGGCACTGCATTGTACATAATTCAGTGGGATAATTGGGTCCATTATCATTCTAGAAGCTCAGAACTAATATATAGTTAGGTCAAACCAAAATTGTCCTACCAACTCTTACTTTAGCAAATAGACACCCATCTATGTTTTGGGTATGATGAGCTTCAGACTTCAATAACAGCCAGAGCACTGCATTGCTTATCATATTTACTGATTAATGTCCACTACGACCCCTTTATCTTGACATCTTGCATCCTATGGCGATAAATATAAATTATAATAAAGCAAACGCATATAGCTCTATATAACATCCACATACAAATGTATCTCTTGTTCTACACATTTGAAATGAGGCAAATGTGAAAATGGCAGAAGCTCTATGTCCCCAAAGAGATGAGTTTCCACAGCAATGTGATAATACAATTATCTGACACACCAAATTTGGTTCAGGATGTGTAAATTGGCTGTTGATATGGTTTATATTAGACTTGTGCATTTGTATTCGGGCGAACATGAAAACGAACACGAAGGGTGTTACTTTTCTGAAAAAGTGCCACAATGCTCGAATCCTCTCCATATGACTGGAAATATCAGCCCTTGAAGTTATCTGGGTGAACCTACCAATAAGTACCCTCAGCTTATGTTGCTCCTTAACCAGAGGGTTCAGAGGTACTTTCACTGACACATCTGTTGAGACAGAAGCCTTGTTCATCTGGATTGGTAAAGCGTTGGAGGCTCCTTGAATTAAATTGGGCTTTAAAACTAGGAGCCTCTGGTAAGGAGTCCGGGTCCATATCGCTTATGATTTGATGGGGTAAATTGAACTGACCAACTTCAAAGATATGCCAAATAGGATTTGTGGGTAAAATTTTCAACATGTCAAAGTTAAAACTGAATTGTCCATGCCCCAAATGTGGCCTATTACCCCCCAAACAACCAGACAAACCCATACATGGGAGGTGTATTGAAGTGTTTGATAGTGACATATACCAGGAGCTGAAAATTCATACCTGAATGAAAATGTGTAAAAATATGCAATCAAAATTACTACCACAAAGTTTGACAAAGACTGGCGGTGCTTTGGAAAAATGTTTTTAAAATAGCAAAACACTACTTGTGATTATTGTCCTATAACTTGTAAAAACACATAAAAACATTGGGCATTTCTAAACTCAGAACAAATAGTGGAATCTATATAGCAGGTGTTTTCATTAGCATTTGTAGTAAAACTCAAATTTCACAATATTTTATACTTTTCTTATAGTAAATTATATGATACAATCTAAAGAAAACCCATCTAGACTTGAAAAAACATATAACTTGTGTGGGCGCATTAAATGAAAAAGAAGAAAATTAAACACGAGCACCGCAGAAATGTTAAAACAGCCATTGTCACAAAGGGTACAAAAAATAAATCAGCCATTGTCACGAAGAGTTTAAAATATATTTCAAATAATTTAACAGAAAGATAATGAGAAACATCTGGGAAATACATGTGTTAAGATGTGGGTACAGTGTATGGAGACTCTGACAACTCCAAAAATGCCAACCAATCCTTAAATAATGGAGACACACAAATTATATGGTGAAGACAGGCCACAGCGTTTATTAATTCACCAATAATAACATTTTGCTCACTGCAACATAAAACATATTAATATATAATAACCCTGAATAACTCGTCCTTGCCAACTGTCATTAACAATGACATTAAAGAAGTATTCAGGTGCATCTCCTTCCCCCTCATCCACCAACCAATCAGCCTCCAATCCTGGCCTTACCTCCAATTAGTGCCAACCACTAGCTGGCTTTTAGCTCAGTGGGCATGGCCATTATCCAGTACCATTACCAGAGGCTAGGGGAGGGATAGCCCCATCAACTCCTGAACGACCCCGATTGGCAAGGACACCCCCCGCCAGCTGTGACAATAAAATAGCATTACCATACAAAACAAACAATAAGTAATAAGAGGAGGGCGGGTGGTAAGCTGTTACCAAGCCATCGCTTTCAAAGTGGCTGAGGGAAGCATGAGGGGAGGTGGCACCCCTATATGCCCTACTAGACTGGACTCCTCCCCTCCTCACTATCACACCACTAGCCACCTGCCCCCCAATTCTCTATACTTCCCTCACACATGGCCCTTGTCCGCCTAGCTGCGTCCTACTCCGGAGGGTCCTATACAGGTTATCGAACAACAAATCTATTATTGTAAAGATAAACTGCAGCATAGTTATTTAATTATACACAATCATGTTAACAAATATTAATACTTTAAATTATGTTATAACTTGCTTTTTGATAGCATATTAATGTGGTAGTAAAATCCAATAATACTTAGGGCCTCTGAAAAAATCCATGCCAGTTCATAACAGCTTGGGGCTTATAGATTTTGACCTGAAATCTGTTGCTGTCCTGTTTAATGGTTCATACAGAGGACTTGTAGTTTGACTCACAGTTCCACGCTGGTTTCTGTCGCTGAAAAGCTGCTCATTCTTAGTGATGAGTTTCCTCCTGAACATGTCAACAAAAGGAGTACTGTCAGTGGAAGGACTGATGCTAGTTTCCAATCCTAGTCTAAGATAAATTATTGATTAAACACATTTGGAATGCAAAAATATGTTGGCCCTTCAAAGCTCCTGAGTTGCAAGTAATGAATATCATGCAGAAAATATCAAATCACAACCAGTGCCATGTATCTGTAGGTGCAAAATATATGTGAAATTGTCACACACACACACACACACACTGCTGTACTATAGAAGTCTAATAATAACAATAATAATTATAATAATTCACCACCTACCTTAAATCTGCATTTTCATTCAAAAGTGTGTGAATTCTGTGGCTGTATTTTCCCTCTACTTTTATCACTCTATGTTCAAAGTTTCTCTTGAGGTCATCTAATTGACTTTTCTAAAACCATTAAAAATTGACACTTTAGCATGCAAAGACAGCACTGGTCTAACTGGTGTACCAGAGGTATTTTTAATTTTTTATTTTAACTACAAATAAACTATTTTTGCTCACTTATGACTTCTTTTTGTTCATGGGTTTGGACTATAAGTAGGTACATTTCTCTTTAGTGTATACTGCAATGCTAAGCTGAAAAGGGAAATTTGTCTTACTTTAAACTGTGAATGTAGATGCTTGGACTCTGTTTATGTTACTTACGAGGTGACCAATCTGTACATGTGCTTTCCGTATCTCACCATTCAGTGAAATAATAACCTCCTTTTTTTCGCCTAGTTCTGCCTGTAGGTGCTGCAATGAAATATATAAACACACTCACAAAATAGAATGAAAAGTTGTATTAAAAAGTATCCCTGTAAAATAAGAGAGAAGAATGCCTGGTCCATGTGATGCTAAATAATAATCAGTTACCGTTTTCTGTATCTCCTGCATCTTTGATTCTTGCAAAATTTCTTTGTACTTCTTCCAGGATTCCTGAAGATATAGAAAATATTTTCAAGTAACTCAACCTTAACCAGTGCATGACAGGTTGTTTAACTGTATCCTACATTAGGTTCCAATGCAAAAGGGTTTTCCAGTCAAATAATAGAACAAATAAGCATAACGTAATGGGGGATTTTCTGGAGGTCTTGTTTTCACATGGTGTGTATTATTAATCTCCACCTTCTTCAAACCAAACTCCGAATGTGCATTACTTTGTGAAACATTGCTGAATACTACTGATCACAGCTTTGAGTGCATCCTATGTAAGGGATGCTGCTGGATCCTCATTTTAGATGATAAAGGCTGCAATTGTATATTGTGTATTTGGACTTGCTGAGTTACATTGTAACATTATCAACCTCTTGTATGAATTTGTTTATGTACTAAGAATTACTCTGTCTAATCTACTTTTAAGAGTTACTTCCCTAATACCTTTACCTCTGTTGTGTATTCACCCTTGTTGTATGTGAGATGAGATTAGTTAGGTGTAGATATTGTCTGTGTAGCCGACTGCCATTATGTTATATGTTAATCCTTTTCGGTTTCCTGTATGTCAACTTTCCCTTTCCTGGTAAAGTGGCTATAGAAACTATGCCCAGTCCCCAATAAAGCAAGTTTTCTTCAATGTTGAGCGGTGTGTCATGACTGGTGGTATGGTTCTTGTGGAGATCTTTTTCCCTGGATGAGCACTTTCAGTCCAAGATGTGGACCTGTTGTCATCTTGTAGCTGGCTTTCTCCACGAAGAAGTTGGCATTGATGGCCAATGACATCCCTTAGACTCCATGGTTTCTTGTAAAACAGATCATGGCCAAATTAGGCACAGATCTTGGTCTTAACTCCTCTTGCTTCAGTCAATAAGGTTAATTAAATAATAAAAACATTCAACAATGGAAGATCAGGTCAAACATATTCAGATATCTTTGTTTCATACTTTATAATTTTTAAGAAACAAAGGTAGATCACATAGGAATGAGGCCTTGGACATTATTCTAATCAGGGAACTACACACTACACCACCTGGAGGTAGTACATTCTACCAAACTATAAGGATCCCTGTCCTGAACTTCAGTATCATTAGTGTCCTGTGTAGGAAAGAACGGCCATCCAGTGGGGAAGGAACTTTGGAGCAGGAATAAGGTATTACACTTTGTGTAGCCTTTGTCTCAAAGAGAGCACACTTTGAGATTCCCAATACAAGGGTTTGAGCCATCAAACTCCAACTACATCCTATAGATTTCTATGGGTACATCTCATCCTTGCTCCTGAAATAGTATGCTTTTTATTTAGGTATAAATGTGTTCAGCTGTACCCAAATGTGTAGATTATGTAACAACAAGAAATAAAACAATATTTCTTCAACGTTATAATGCAGTTTACCATAATGTTCAAAAATATTGTTACATGCTTAAGGTGTCCACATTATAAACTATAAGAAATCATTCACTCAAATTAAGTGCTGTAACTAGCCAAAACTGAATTAGATGAGATGTGCTGTGTTAGAAAACACTAGACATCAAAAATACTGCACATTTTCTACTAAACTCATGGTCAAAATGTAAGTATACACAACCTTAAATAAAATGTTCTGTGACTGTACGTGCAAGGGCTTCCATTTGCATTCTAAATCTTGAGGATATTTTCTAAAGTGATGAATTGGAATAATACACTTGATCCCCACTAAAAAAAAGACAGGAATTCAGGCCAAAAACATTAGCACTGATTCAGGGAAAAATCGGATTACCTTTTGGATTTGTGAATCTCCGAAAATGAGGAGAGACCGCCAATTAAAGAAAAAAAAAATTCATAAGAAGCCTCAAAAATATTTGTTATCCATTCATTCTTTTTTTTTTCACTTCAAGCTTTCTCTCCTTAACCTAATCACGTATTACCTGGCTGATGTAATCCAAGAATCAATTAATGCTTGTTATATTTTATTGGAGTCATAAAATCAACTGTTAAATAACTGCTTGGCAGAATCCAAGAAAATATGTGCTAGGTTTCAAGTGATTAAGCTAAGAAGAGGAAGAGTGGAGGTAATAGATTACAGGTGAGTTCAGGAGGGAAGGAAGATAGAAAAACAGAGAGAGAAAGAGAGAGAGAGAAAGAGAGAGAGAGAAGTGGGGGTAAGGGAAAGAAAGGGAAGCAAATGGAGATATGCAAAGAGGGAGAAAGAGACAAAGAAAGAGGATGGTAGAGGGAAGAAAGTACAGAGAGACATATATAGAGAGACATAGAAACGAAAGAGCTAAAGAGCATGTTACTTATTGTTTGCATCTAGTGTTAAAGATGTTCTGCGGCAGCTCTGCCTTTGTTTTATAGAGCATTGGCAGTGATACCTATGTATCATGTAACAAGCAACTTTACACCCAATGTTGTACCAAAAGCTTAAGTATCACTCAAGCCATTTAGAAAATGGTTCCATTTGTAGAACTGTTAAACAATGAGGAACATGCAGGCGCTATACAAGTAAATGACAGTATTAATGACTACTTGTCTCAAAAGGCTGTTGCCTAATGCTGATCTTGGATCTGCAACCTATTTGGTATTCATGTAATGTTGCAAAAGGTACTTACATTCAACTGCTTCTCATGGCTCTGTTGAAACATGGCCATTTCTTCCATGGCTCTTCTCTTCAATTCTTTCTTCTCATCCTCAAATGTATCCAGAATAGACTCTCCTGTAAATAATGATATTGTTTGTATGTATGTGTGCATTTGTTAATAAAACAAGAAATAACAGTAAAGAAATTCAGGTTGATTATCATGTTTAATACATTCAAACACTCACAAAAAGGGCTGTCTAGAGGGAGTACAGAGATTATGCAGAGCAAACTTGCTTTAAGCTCAGCTTGAACAATCTCATATACATCAACTGTTGTTAGCAATATGTAGAACTGCACATGAAAAACTGAGCTGTTGGCTTCATTGTCTGCAAATCAGAACAACTTAATGGACAAAACTACACATTTTCAAGATGTTAGTGTCAGGGTCCATCCAGGCTGCGGAGCTGCATATCTCTGTTTTTCCTTGCCTTAGTTCCAATGTTTTGCTGTGATCCGTTCCTGGATTTTCATATGCTCTATGCTGTGCTTCTTATTCCTTGATTCTAGTTCTGCTCTTTGCTTCAGCTCTGTTTCCTTTATCAGGTGTCCCACACCCGTTTGTTCTGTTTGTCAGTCTGCAGTCTAAAGGTATGTCCTTGGTTTTGTGTTTAGATTCAATGTTTGGTTTCAGCTTATTAGTGATTCAGTAAGCAGGGTTTAGCGTTAGGACCCACCGAATATTGGAGTACTTTGGCGTAGTGGTGGGCTAAGCATACTATGGCCATATGATGATCCTATAGCCCTAGGCTAGTCCTGTATCCATGTGCGTCTGTATTTTGTGTACCTTTGCCCTCGTTTCCATGAATCATCTGAGGATTTTGGTTCCTCTCTCCTCTCCCCATGTCCCAGTTAAGATGTCCTATCCTTGCTTAAAGGGGAAGCATCCGAGGATTCTGGCTCCTCACTCTTGTCCTTTGTTGTGCCCTGTATCATGTATGTCTTGTCTGGTTATGTTCCTTGCTTGGTCTCCCTGTTCCTTGCTTTATCACCCTTGCTTGCTATGTTTCGGTTGATACTCTGCTTAGCTTCCATTCTCCCAGCCTGCAACATCCTGCACATGATTCTAGTGCTATGTCTCATGTCTGCTCCAGGGTGCCTGCAGGATATCTCCTTGTGTTGCTTTGTTCTGGACAACATCAGCTGCTATGTCAGGGAGCTGGTATGTGGCTGCACAACCCTAGATGCCCACCTGGGAGAGTGCAGTCGTCCTGCATCAGGCCCTGTCCAATTCCGCAACTGCTCAATTACTCCTGAACACAATCTTTGGGCGCTCTGGGTCATTACAGTTGTCTGTATGGATCCAGTTCCTGACAGTTAGTTTGCTTTATTGAATGTCCCTGATAACCAGTGTCTTATACTTTCAGTAAGAGATCATTAATGGAACAGTAAGAGATTGTTGGTCAAGAGGGATTTTTTGGCATCGGTTGATCTTTGCACCTTTAAGCTATTATAAGTATTGGTTTCCCTACCTATGCACAGATTAATAACCAGAAAAAATCACATGCTAAACAGATTTCATAAAAAAGAGACTTCACTGCACTTTGATGTCGCGGCATTCTGCAAGGCCGAGATCGGCATCCGGGGCCATGTCTGGCCCCTCCCCGGGGTGTCAACAGCCGCCATACATTGTATGGCGGCGGACGGCCATTTTAAAAGTGTTTAGGAGGCGATCAACAATCACCTCCTAAACTTAAATGGTGTCGCTGGAATGCCTCGATCAGGAGGCATCCAGCAACACCAAACACTTACCTCGGGATGGACTGTGACCGCTCCGGAGAGCAGTCACAGCCACAGCTGCCGGTGATCTTCGCCATCAGCAAGATGGCGACCGCCCTGTAAAAAAAAAACAATCAAGTTTTAAAAGTTCACTAGAAGGTCTCCAGACTCTCTAGAGAACTCTGGCTCCACTTGCAGGTTGAATACAGGTACTGCATTCAACCATGCAAGTCAATGGAGCCCAGCTTTCTAATCACAATGTGATTAGTAAAATATTCAAAAAATAATGGAAACATTTTTAAAAAAAAATGTGCTAACAGTATAAATAATTATGCAGTGATGTTACTAGAGGAACCATCCAGTACCAGCAAAATGTGTAAAAAAATCTAAAAAAAGTATTTAAAAAAAATAATAAAATGAAAAAATAAAGTTTATTATTTTGAGCAAGTGCTAAAAATTCTCAAAAATCTCAACAAAGAGTTAAAATAAAAGCACTTAATAAAGGGGTGTCTAATATAAAAAAATGGCTGATGGGGTAAA
>VKOC01004449.1:0-25058 GCA_009364415.1 Spea multiplicata
CTTGTGTATTGATTTATTTGATGCCCCCAGCCAGCCCCCCTCCCTTGTGTATTGATGCACCAACCCCTTGTACTGGTTAATATAATGGCCCCCATACCCATGTGTATTAACCCCCCCGTTTGTGTATTGATATATGTGACATCCTTCTAACCACCCTGATGTGTAATTATGTCCCCAGCCACCATCTTTGTGTATTATTTAATTTTCCCAATGCAGCCCCCACCTTGTTAATGTCCCTCCTTCTGTCACCTCCACTATTTATTTAAAATAAAATACTTTTTTGCTGGCCATCATTCTTCCACTGTAACAGCAGACTGCTCTTCTCCCTCATGCTCTTCTCCCTGTCAGGCAGTGACAAGCAACTGTTCTGTAAGAGCCCGCCCTTCAAAGGGCGGGACGAAGAGCCTCAGTCAGTGATTGGCATGCCAGCAATCCATTAAGCAGCCAGCGGAGGCGGTTTTACAGCCACTTTGAAACTGTCAGCTGCATCGGCTGCAATTGGAGCTTAGTGTTCAATGGTATAGCGTTTCACTTGGGGGGCACATTGGGGGGCACAGCATAATGTAGGGGGGGCCATGGCCCCCTCTGGCCCCCCCCCTGGCGACGCCCCTGATATTATTGGACTATTTGGTGCTTGTTACCTGGTTTCTGTGCCTTTAATTTTATTACAATTATTAACAGATGTGTTAGATTTAATATTTACAACAAAGTGAAACTAATTAATGTTATTTTTTCAGTATTATATATCATGCCTATATATTATTATTTGTTGCTTAAAATGTGTGTGCTACTTTTTTTTCTGACTAGACACTAATATTTTGCTAATAGTTTTATGAGACGGCTGAGACACCTGTGATAAATGAGAATGCAAATTTTCTGTGGAATCCAATACATTTCGATGATAAATGATAACACAGCACACATAGTAATATAGGTTTTAAAGGATAATATATGATTCCAGTGAAACGCAGCACAACCTTATAGAAAGGTACAACGTGATAAATAGTATTGCCGTTCCCATATGCGTTTACAGCTATAAGCCATATTGTATTGCGTTTTAATTTTCCACTTTTTTCCATTTCAAACCAAACAAACAAAATATTTACATCTTTTGGTGTAAAGGATTACAACACTCTCCTGTCACCGTACAACCATACCTGGAAACTCTCACCCCTTGCAAAGCCACAAAAACAGAGAAGAAAAAAAAGAGCTTCGGGTAGCCTGCCCTCGGAAGTTCCCACGTATGCCCACAACTGGCACATAATATGCATTATATATATAATGCAGAAGTGTGGGGATTTTGCTTTCCTTTTCAATGAAATGCCACAACCTGGATGAATGATGAACGCTGTATGGCCAAAAGTATGTGGACATCCCCCCTAATTAAATTGCGGTGTTTCAGCCGCACCCAGTGCTAGCAGGTGTATAAAATCACATAGGCAGCCGTCTCTGTACATTGCCAGTAGAACGGCTCCACGTACTTTTGGCCATATAGGCATACCTGGGAACTCTCTGGGTTTGACCCAGAGATTGCCAGGTGAGAGCTGCACCTCCGGTCAAGACCCGAATCCTCCAGGTCACAGGAGTGGAGTCTTGACACGCCCCGCTCTCCGCCCCTTTTTTCCCTTTAAACGGGGGTGTTTCACGCTGCCGTCAGCGGGACCACCCACCGACGTCAGTGGGCAGTCCTGGCTTCGTCCCGCAAGGGAAGGCTCTGGGTAGCCGGAGCCCAGAAGTTCCCAGGCATGCATATAGGGTAGGCTGAACTTGATCAGGCCGAGTCTTTTTTTTAAAGCCATAGTTAGTATTTAATAAAAGTAGAGGTGTTAACAGTATAAAATTAAAGACTACAAGTTATTTTATGATACATAAAGGTCATTGCATTAAGGTTCAGAGAAATTTAACGCTGTGCAGATTGTAATGTAAAGAAAAAAATCTTTATTCATTTAAAATGATGTTGGTATATGTTAAAAAGGCTAAAATGCCATTACTCGCCCTATAAGTAACTTTAAAAAGGGCTTATAGCATGACAAAGAACATGTACTGTAATATTCACAACAGGGGATTCAGATAATTATATCAGTGTGCTGGAAATCATTAGCAAAAATATACTGGAAAGAACAATAATTCAAATCGACCTTCAACCAGCATTAAAGTGTTTTATGTTGTCAGATAACCAGTCATCTAAATTGTAAATATCTTTTCACCCACGGCAGTTCCTATAGCATATAGCAGGGTAACCGGGGCCATGTATTTATAAATAGCGATATAGCTTATTTACATTGCAGGATCTTTACGCCCGTAGCAAAGCAGGAAGCAGGTTCAACCCAACACATTAATTGTTACAGGGCAAATAACAAAATAATACACAAAATAAAAGATAACTCCACTCTGGAGCACTAACTAAACAGAAAGTCAGGCCTGACTGTGGTGCTGGATCACTAATAATTTACCAGCAATTTCAGTCGACCTGTAACATTCACACAAAGTACTTCTGTTTATTTATTTCTTTGCTAGATACACCTTCCAGACTCCTCAGGCTTCTGAACTCACTGAATCCTCAGCAAAAACAACTACCCCAGCAAATTGACTTCCTTTCATTACAAAGTGTACTATATATAGATATATATATATATATAGATATATATATATAGATATATACACCACTGGACTAATACGGCTACAACCTCTACTCTACTATATATATATATAGATATAGATATATATACATACATACATATATATAATTAATATGTAGTTGGTCCCCCTTTGCAGTCGTAACAGCTTCCATTACTCTGGAAACGCGTTCCACAAGGAGTGTTTCTGTGGGAATTTTTGCTCATTTATCCGGTAGGATATTTGTCAGGTCAGACACTGATGTTGGATGAGAAGTCCTGGCTTGCAATCCCTGTTCCAGTTAATCCCAAAGGTGTTCGATGGGGTTGAGGTCAGGGCTCTGTGCGGCCGCTTAAATTCTTCCAAACTCATCCAACCATGTCTTTGTGGACTTTGCTCTGTGGGCTGGAGCACAGTCATGCTGGAATAGAGAAGGGCCTTCCCCAAACTGTTCCCACGAAGTTGGAAACAGAGCATTGTCCAAAATGTCTTGGTGTGCTGAAGGACACGCACACACACACAATATATATATTCCCAAAGAATGGAAGGCACACAAATCCAGCTTGCAATTGTAGCAAAGTCAGAGATAAACCTACTGTAATACCCAAGTGAGTTATCACCTGCTTCTTAGTGACTGGTTGGGGCTGATTTCATGTGGCTTCTATTTTTGTCAGCTGGGTTTTCACTAAGTCCCTTTCAATGGAATAGCCTCGACATTTGACTTCCTCTAGGCCAATTATACATTTACTGGGGTTAGCAGTTAAACCAGCAGCTCAAGTTGAGTTTAAGACCGCTTCACTGTGTATTACCAAATCATCCAAATATGCAGCTCCATATCACATATGAGGTTTTACTATCCTGTCCATCATCCTTTGAAAGGTGGAAGAAACCCCATGTAAACCAAAAGGTAAAACTTTATATCGAAAAACACCATCCGGGTCACACCATCTTGTCTTTTGCTTGGGCTGTAAGCTTATCTGGCAATATCCCTTGGTTAAATCAAGTGTAATAAGGTCACATGCTTTTCCTGGTCTTTTTACTAGTCTTTTTAAAGTTGTTGCAAAATCTTATTGTACCATTCGATTGTGGTAGAAGCACAATAGGGCTACTCCAGTCACTG
Organism: Spea multiplicata; assembly: GCA_009364415.1. Classification (NCBI taxonomy): domain Eukaryota; kingdom Metazoa; phylum Chordata; class Amphibia; order Anura; family Pelobatidae; genus Spea; species Spea multiplicata. The sequence goes on from VKOC01004449.1 coordinate 3,737, forward strand.
TGGGACTCTCCATGACGGATGGAGCGTGTAGCAGGAGACCTATACCAGCACCTTTCGGATTTCACATATCTGATGAGCTTAAAGATTCTTTTAACACTGAGTTGCGAAATTTGTTTTCTATTTGTACAGTACAAACTATGTATTTTATTTATTTTGTGTAGGCTGCTGAATAGACCCTTGGGTATAGGGTACCGCTAGGTGGACAGAGGCCATGTATGAGCGTGGGAGAAGTGTAGTGAGTGGGGGGGAGAGTGGGTAGTGGTGTAATAGTGAGGAGGGCAGGAGGCCTGTCTAGAAGGTGCTACCCCCACTTCCCTCAGCCACTTTGAAATCAATGCCTTGATAACAGCTTAACTCAAGAGCAAGCTGGCATTAACTCATTAATATTAGTAATGATCATACCTGGGAACTTCTCGGCTCTAGCTACCGGAGCCTTCCCTTGTGGGACGCGTCCAGGACTGCACATTGACCCCAGCGTGCGGTCCCCTGACATCGGTGGGCGGTCCTGCTTATTTTGATGGGCGGTCCCACTGACGGTGGGCAGTCCCGCTGACGTTAATGGGAGTTCCCGACACGTCCGGGGAGTTTAAAGGAAAATGAGCGGGGAGCGGGGCTTGTCAAGGCCCTGCTCCCGCGACCCGGAGGATTCGTGTCTTGACCCGGAGAAGCAGTGCTCACCCGGCAATCTCCGGGTCAGACACGGTATGGTAATGCCCTTGCTGCACCTATTTGGATGGAAGATGCCCTGCAGTACGATCCAGCTTATTTGTACAAGGCCTTTGCCAGATACCTGGGTGTAGGGATCGGTACCTCATGTCAGATCTCCAGGAGCACAGTGCTGTTTGCACAATAGCAGGAACTCTTGCAAAGACAACACTCACTACCTCCATGTGGGCTTTGCTAAGCAATGCTAGGCCTAACATGTGCCATAGCAGGGGGCTAGTCCAGTCACCCCTATGAAGTGGGGATAGGGTTAATGCACTATTAAAGGAATTTGGTAATGGTAATGGCTGATGATTTAACATTACTCAGTAAAGCAGCAAGTGCTGCGAAAATGGCGGACTTTGTATTGGCCAACAGACCTTTTAGTATAAGAAATTTATAGTCCAAATGCCAGGTTTGCAGTAAAGAAATGAGAGTTTCTGTCATATGTTCACGTCTTAAGTTCTGGTAGGAAGATTAGTTTCCTTGCCGTTTATGTAATAATTCAGCTAAAAGCTGGCATTGCACAGTTAATTCCCTTTTATTTAGAGCATGCATTACGTTCTGTCCAACACTGATGGAATAAGTGCCTTGCCTTTAATTTACCTTCTAGCATTACACTGTGTGCTGTGTTGCAAATAAGCCTCTGCCTCCATTCCATTATCAGCGCATCGCATGTTAAATTGCAGTGTTGTGCCAAAAGTAGTAGTAGGGACATGGCACAGCGTCACTTTTTGTTGTTTTCCTATTGAAAGATGTTATTGTGTTTTCCATATGAAGCTCCTGATTAATTTTTTGCTAAGTAAAACATAACTGCCCTGTTGGTGTAAGTTGCTGATTTTGGTATTCTACTAAAAAAAAAAAAGTTTCGATTTCTCAGTATGTTGGTTATTTTTCTTCCCTTTTTAACTAGCTATTTGCTTAGTGCTGACCTAACAGGACGGTTTGAGGAGTATTGAGTTACAGCCCAGTGCTGTGTGATTAAATTATTTATATTTAAGCAGCTTTGTAGTAGATAGCCTGATTTATCTGGTGTTCAGAGCCATTAATATCAAACTTTCTAATTTTATGGGACATAATCTCTATTTTAAGTACATGCACATGTCCCTGCTAGGCAAATTGTGTAAAGGTAATTATAGGTTGAAGTCCCTCAGGATGGGAAGCCATGCAGGAGTTTTCATCTCAGTACTCGTCTCAAATACGGTGGAGGTCTGACTCCAATACGGCAATCGATTCCCTAAGGGAAGGCCAACCCAGGTAGCAGTAGCTGTGGTGTCTACCTGCAGGACTCCCCGTTGGCTGGGTGCCATTGGTATTGCGCTGCCTTTTGCATTTGCCTTTCCAAAGCAATGCTTACTCTGGACATACGGTGGCTTGTGTGCAAGTTCTCCCCGTGGACTGAGTGGAAGTGATATGGTTTGTCTGGTGCCATGAATGAATGTTTTTGTTTAACAGTTGGGACTATGTCCCTGGTAGTGCACTTGGCTATAATTGAGGGCCTGGGTCTATACTTAAACAAGGGAGGACATCATGGAGATGAGTAATTACTATAGGTACAGGAGATATACAATGTTATTGTACCTAGCATTGGTAGGGTTTAGGTGAACATTTGTATTCTTGACCACTATTTCCCTATACCTTTAATTTTATGGGTTTACCTTTTGGGTAGTAGAGGAATATCACCTCACCTTGGTTTTCCACATACAGGGATTCAGGGGGTGCTATTTATTGCATGTGCCTTTTCCCACTCGCCTCATTACTACGATCCAAATGTAATAACCGTAACAGCTATAAAGTCAAATTCTTTCAGGCAAACTATCTGTGGTGCAGTGTACCATATAGGCCAGCTAGGTAAAGCCTGTCTAATTGTACCAGGGTCCACAAATTTGCATTCAAGGAGGCTGGTTGTTTGACTTACAGAAAAGAGCACCTTCCATTCAGCCAATATGTTATAAAAAAAAATTATCCCATCTTTCCTGGGATGCCTTCTTTAGGGCAATGTACTTTTGAAGCTTTGCCCGTTAGCACTAATAGTATTACAAGCGACTTTATATATATATATATAGTATATATATTATATATATATAATTCTTCATGTTGTTGTCACTGTTTTCTAGAAACGCTAGAGCTAATAATAGTCTGGAAAGTATTTTTAAAAAGAGTTCTAAGCGAAATAGTGTTTTTGTTTTAGTTCTAGAAGTTCATACTGAGTCTAGTTTGGACTTAGTGAGATAATTGGCTCTGAAACGTATCTGAGTGATCTACTGTGATTATATATATATATATAAATATTATATGATATAATTCTATTTATTGGCTATATACACTCACTGGCCACTTTATTTGGTACTCCTTGCTAGTACTGGGTTTGGACCCCCTTTTGCCTTCAGAGCTGCCTTCATTCTTCGTGGCATACTTTCTAAGGGTGCTGGAAACACTCTTTAGAGATTTTGATCCATATGGACATGATGGCATCACGCAACTGCTGCAGATTTGTCGGCTTCGCACCCACCACATCCTAAAGGTGACAATCATTAACAATTTTGACAAATAAAATTATTATAATTATTGAGGTTGGAGGCTGAAAGTACGCTTTTACTCAGTTGCACTCAGTTTCACTCAGATGCTCTTCAGCAATGATAAAACTCCAGTGTCTGGAACAAAAGATTAACAGATCAACTTGAACCATGGACATTAACATTTAATAAAAAGGATCTCATATGGAACTCAGCTACTTGCTATCACAGTGGGGTAGATGGCAACAAGATGCAATTTAATTACAAAGATGATTAACTACAAATGCATTCTTTTGATACAAATAAATCTGACTAATTAAAAGGGAAAAAATAACTGATGGTTATGGTTCCCCTGTATATTTTGTTAGGGTCACCCAACAATGTCTTAAACATCAAATATATATATATATATATAACCAACTTGCAAGAGACGTCAGCAATTTATTTCCCTAGTGTGCTAGTTACTGGGCAGAATAATACCTAAAAGCAAATGTTTCTCCACATTCTAGAGCCATGTGCATACATCTTTTATAAATAGAACAAATAATCACATTAGGAAGACCAAAATACTAATATCACTAACAAAATTCATTAACAAAAATCGAATCATCATTTTCAATAAAATATAACATATCCACATAATCGATATAATGCAAAATATAACATTAACTCAATATTTTTAAAAATGTTGTTTAGTCAGTATATTCCCTTTATATATTGATTTTATATTGCATCATTTCCCACAGTGCTCTGCAATGGGATTGTTTTATGTTAAAATCTGTATATAATAGAGCCCATCAAGAGCACTGAAAAAATGCATAATTTTTTTATACTTGCGTAATGGTGTAAAATTATTTTTATCTCCAAATTGAAGTAAGCATTTTTACTTTTTTTGTGTGTATTTTTCATATAACGCATTTTTATAATTAAATACCATCTTGCCTTTTTTCACTGGATATGCAGCTTAATAATGCGTATTGTAAGCTTAGCATATATATATATATATATATAATGGAACGGCAACATAATTTTTCAAACCTCTAAACTGTGGCATAAAGTCACAGTATCATATGGCAACCGTTTAATAACCATGGCAAGTTAAGACCATTTAAAAAGAAACATCTCTGTATTTTACACAGTATTCTTATTCAATGTTTATCTGCAGAAAGAAATGAAATAGATTGAAAAAGACCTCAGGGTTATTTGATTTATTATGTTATTCATTGCAATGCTAATACAGCCATAGTTCATAAACTTAAATATTGTAGAAGATGGAATTTTAAACTGTTACAGATTAAAAACCCTTTTGACATTCCTCACTTTGAACATTATAGCCGATCATCCTATTATTAGATAATCATCAAACATCACAGATTCTATATTTAAAAGGCCTGTGACACTTTATTTAAATAAGCCAATTTCATCCAAAAGAGTGAGAAAAAATATGCTTTCATTATAGGAATAATCTTGTGTGTGTATGTGTATATATATATACATACTCACTGGCCACTTTATTAGGTACACCTCGCTAGTACCAGGTTGGACTCACTTTAGCCTTCAGAACGGTCTTAATTCTTTGTGGCATACTTTGTGCAAGGTGATGGAAACATTCCTCAGAGATTTTGGTCCATATGGACATAATGGCATCACGCAGTTGCTGCAGATTTGTCGGCTGTACATCTATGATGTGAATCTTCCGTTCCACCACATCCTACAGGTGCTCTATTGGATTGAGATCTGGTGACTGTGGAGGCCGTTGGAGTTCAGTGAACTCATTGTCCTGTTCAAGAAACCAGTTTGAGATGATGTGAGCTTTGTGACATGGTGCATTATCCTGCTGGACTAGCCATCAGAAGATGGGTACACTGCGGTCAAAAAGGGATGGACATGGTCAGCAACAATACTCAGGTAGGCTGTTGTCCTCCACACCATTACACCACTAGCCTGAACTGTTGATACCTGGCAGGATGGATCCATGCTTTTATACAAAGCTTACAAGCCAAACTCTGACCCTGCCATCTGAATGTCACAGCTGAAATCAGACCGGGCAATGTTCTTCCAGTCTTCCATAGTCCAATTTTGGTGAGCCTGGTCAAATTGTAGCCTCAGTTTCCTGTTCTCAGCTGACAGGAGTGGCACCCGGTGTGGTCTTCTGCTGCTGTAGCCCATCTCCTTCACTATACTCAATGAAGTAATAGTTTTAATGGAATATATATACATATTATATATAATATATTAGTGATATGCTACATTTGCCATCTAGTGCCATGGATCTTAACTTCCATAAAATGCACAAACTATAGGTGCATAGAATAATACAGCTTTGAAAGAGAAAGTTCCTTCGAATAATACTGTATGAAAATTTAGGGAACAAAAATGTAAAGTTTTAGGTTGGATCCAGCCGATGACTGCGCAGACAGGGGTTCTTCTGTTTAGGAGCTAAAAATCCTTTTCTATAGATACGCTTTAAATTATGGTAATAATATTTGTCCTCCTTAGGTTTTCTCAAGTGTGTTGGATATGAAAATATTTGCAGCTGTTTCCGTGTGAAGAAACGTAAAAGATCAGCTGTTTTCAATGAGTTGCATTAAATAGTGTAGTCAGTCCTAGAACACACTAATTAACAAGGTACATTAATCTACTTGAATCAAAAATGAACCAGACGCTTGTGATTAGTTCCTATGAGTTCACATGTTGGCCTTTTAAGATCCCTGGAGTTTTATTTATAGCAGCAATTACAGATCCTCTTCAAAACGAATTCCTTTTCTTCTCCTTACGCTTCATCACAGAAGCCAGGAATCAAACGGTAACGTTATACCCAACGTACAGGGCATTGTTAAACTGTGTGTTAGATATTCCATAGATCAATGACATGAGTATATATTAAGCTTTTGTAATATTTATGACTTGTATGATACATGCAGATGGATTATTTAGTCAAAGCTTATACCTTTTAGTGGACCAACATAGAAAAAACAAGTGGCGTCAAATAAGCTTTCAAGACCCCGGAAAATGAGACAATGGAAAGAAAATGTCTGCCTTTCTTGGACTTTTCAAAACACTATGGCACAGACAATAAGCATCATATCCCATATCCAAGTATACTATATTGCAAAAAAACCTAAAAAGTATATTTCCCCGATACCAGTTACTTAAGCAAAAAGAGACATATTCCCAAAGGAGCTGCCCTTTTTGCGCAGACTAGATGGGCCGAATGGGTCTTATCTCCTATCAAAACTGAAAAAAAATACTGAATGTCAGAGTAAATAATTTTCAATATATTACACTAAAACTGGTAAAGACAACAATTTTCTTTTGCAAATAATATAATATAAATATTCTGGAGAATATAATTTCTTTAACAATATATATTATAGACATAGTTGGGGGGTGAGTATAAAAGAACATCAGTTATAAAAGTGGTCCAAGTGTGCCACAATCGCGATTTGCATTTTTGCGTAAAATAATTAACGTATAGAGGAGGGCTGGCACCTCACATACACGCTAACACACCACACACACACTATAACACATAAACACTTGCTTATACACACTCACACCTTGTTCAAATCCTTTTTTTATATAGTTTGTTGCGCACAGTTCAAGCGGCCATTCTGTTCCCATGGGTCAATGCTACATCACCAGGTTGGACCAGGGCAACCCCCCCAAGTGATCCCACTGTTTTCGGCTTTCTTGATTGTGTCAATAAGGGATGTGGGATTATAGAACACAGAAGAGGTAAGTACTTATTTAGATATTTATTTATGTCTAAGTTCTGTTAACATGTGGTGTTCTATTAAAATTAGCAATAAAGACAGAAAGAAGCACACAAAAAAAATGTATCCCATTTGTTAAACAAATCTAACAAATTAACATACTTAATTATATAAGTATGGTATGTTGTTAATACGCTTCAATGAGTACTCCATTATATTAAATCTCCATATAATACAAAAAACTCATGACTCTTTTTTTAGTTTTTCATTTTCTAACATGGTAAGCAAAATTATTTGTAATGAGCAAAATCCTCGTTCCCTGTACACAAACTAGAAAGTGCAAAGATAATAATAAACCTAACCCCATGTGATTCTGATTTGTATTGACTGTGTCTTTTTCCAGTTAATAAATCATAATCACCATTAATTTACTTTTGCGTTTGTCTTAAATGCTTACAATCGGTTTTCACTGTCCTCCTTAATGATCATTAAGTCAACACTCTAAAGTCTAACGTAACCCCTCACGTTAATTATTATATCTAATAACTTTTCAAAGTGAAGCCTCCCGCTGATTAATTACTCCCATAAATCTCTCTAAGGAGGTTTGAGGCACCCATTCCTTAAATGACAAATAAGCCTTTTCTCTCTGTCTTCCAAGATAGTAACATTACATAAACAACTAACCGCGTAAACCATGTTTGACTACGGAAAGAGCCTCACAGCCGTGGTCCTGAGGAAGTTATTATTTAGTATTATTTAGTATGTTAAAATAACTACAATGAAATGGAATTCAGTTGGCACCATAGGTGCCGGCCTAAGGGGACCTGCCACGAGACGCTCTGCTATATGGTTTCCATGTTTTATAGTAGGGTAATATTTACATAAATAAACCTCAAACATCAAAGAAAACATTAAACAGCAATTAATAGAATAGGAATGGATGCATAGAATGTTAGTACAATTTCTATAATTTTTTTAATTATTTTTTAAAATTTCATCTATTTGTCTCTTTATTTTTGAAGTAACAATAGGTTCGGCCCACTTTCAATCATTTTCTGTTTTTTTTTGTCCAGTTTTCTACCCATTGACCTGCTTCATTGTGTAAAAGAGAGTGATTAGTGAATACTACTACAAGGGTGATAATATTCACTAATACCGACCAACTATGAGATTTGCCTAATGCTGCTGTGATAATTCTGACATCCATGTTTCCTTTTTCTTTCCGACTGTTTAGACAATACTTTATATAGCAATTACCAAGACAGAAGAACTGATTTCTATTTTTTACCAAATTTTGGATTTCCCAATAGCGGCAGGGAGTCTCCTGGTGAGTTTCCAAATAACTGACTTTACATTGCATTACAGGTTACATTAAAGAAATGTCAGATTTAACTATTCATTTTTCAGGGTCACCCCAGTTCTTTTTTTTGGAGCAGCTCAGGTCGATCTTTTGGTAGCTAATGAACACAATTCACAAGCAAGCTCATCCTTCAGCGAGTTAACCTCAATCTATCTTTCTCTATCTGAAATACTTAGTTCAGTATTATTATATTTTACTATCACTAGCAAATCATGGAGAAGCATCTGTTTTGGCTATTTCCAATGTCCAAGGTTTATTAATCTCTGCTTACAGGTTTTCGAAGCTTATATATATGTTTAAGCGTGCTACAGCAAAGCTGTGACACATACAACATCAGGATATGATGAACTTTATATGACATTTAAGGAAAATAACATACATTTCACATAAGACATCTTCCCATATTTTACACCTGGTAAGCTGAGACGAGTTTGGTTTACCTAAAGGTCATCCTAGATAACTGATCTTTAGATATACTGTATATATTTCTTTAGTTGATGTTTAGTTGATATTTTAGTTATGATGTTAAATATGCAGAACAAGTTTGCCGTTTGCGGGAGACAATTTGCTCCTAATATTTTCAGATATTTCATTGGTTAATATTAATATGGCAAGGATGCTCCCAAGAGCACAATGTGTATTTAAAATATATATTTCTGCTTCCTGGTTATGTATCATGTAACTGGGTGGAAGCCCCTTCTAATGTGGGTGCTATCTTTTTTTCCACTTTACGTCAAAAAAATCAAGAATACAATATTATTCACTATACATGTGCAAACAGGCCAATAATGATTCATATTTCCCTTAGTTCACATGAGGGCAATATAGTGGTGCTTGCGGTGATGTCTTCTCCCCGATCCTCCAATCAGGGGAGAGGATGTAACTGCAACTGCTGTCGTTTTGCCCTCATGTGAACTAAGGGAAATATGGCGGTGCTTGCTGTGATGTCCTCTTCCCTGATTGGAGGATCATGGAGGAGGCAACTTGGAGCCGGGTTATGTCCACAGAGATGCGGAGGAAGAAATAAAATAGCAGATTAAGATAGGTAGAATACAGGAGAGAGAAGGGAGAAGATGAAGAGGATGCGGAAGTGGTCAGCAGAAGCGGAAATGGTCGGCAGAGAAGGAAGGGAAACATTAACAGGGTGTGAGAGATAGAGAATGAACGAGAATGAGAGTGTGAGTGAATTTGGGCCCTTGAATTTCGGACAACAATTTGGAGCTTTTTGCTTTGTTTTTGTCTGATTCTTGGCTATTTTATGATTTCTGTTTCGGCTATTTTAGAAACACAGAAGTAAAGATAAAAAAATTATAAGAACAATTTGGCTCGTCCATTCTGCACGTTGTTCTCCCTGCTGTAATCAGGCCATTTTTAGTCCATAATTTTCTCTTATGTTAAGGATACGCAAATGCCAATTCCACTCATGTTTAAATTCACTCAATGTATTAACCAGTTCTATAACTTCAGCTGGAAGGCCGTTTCACTAATTTACCACCATCTCAGTCGAGTAAAGTTGCCCTACATCTAAGCCTCTGACCTCCAAGTTAAACTATCCTCTCCACTCCCCACATGAAGGCCATCAGATCTCATTCCTCTCGGTCCCCAACACTTCACTGAAGGCAGAGCTCCATCCACAAGGTGTGTGTTTTAGAGTGAGGTCTGCTAGTGCTTGTGTGTTAGTTATAGTGGTGGTGTGGGGGAGGGGGTCTGGGGTCCTTGGCTTTACATGTCTGTCAGGCTGGAGGGCGGCACCCCTCCTGTAGCTTCAGCCATGTAGACCCTTCCATCATCTGTCATTGTGATAGCATATGTTTTAGCACTTTGTATAATGGTTCTTCTTAGCTATGAATTTTATAAATGTTTAACTAAAACAAACAACATACATAACAACGTATAAAACAAATTTGTGGAAAAACACATATGCCAGGCATTTTCCAGCAAATTAAGACCTTCAACTTCAACTGTCCGAATAAAAAAAAATCTATTTATATGTACATACTAACATGTATTTTTTTTAAACCTATTTTTATAAGACAATAAAAAACACATATTATTTTTGTTCTACCTAGATAACAAAATGATCAAAGTTGTGAAATTATAACAGAGTGAGCATATTTAAACCATTGCTTCTGAACTTAAAACAGCATTGATTTATATCAAAATTGTTCAAGCAGAACTTTTTTTTTTCCTTGTGTCGCTGGAGTCCACTTTTAAGCGAAGCACTAATAAATTAGAAGTTGCTTGTTTAGTATTTTATGTATTACGGGCATGTTTCAGGTCTCCTCAGAATATCCATGAGTTGGAAGTGATGGAGTATGTAATCAGAGAAAACTGATATACAGCACAAAAGGTCACAATCCTGCAAAAGTAATAAAAGCGTCTTGCGTTCTTGAACTCAAGCCACTAAAGCGGTTTTATTTATTTAAAGTGTTAAATACAAATTTAGTGATGGAATACGATTACCAAAACTGTTTAAAATATGGGTAGTACATCTAGCAAATGCAATATAATACTGTCTTCAAACAAAATGACAACTATTATAAACATGGCTGCCTTGTAATAATGTTTATGCAGCTACATGGACAGAATTTACATTCTTTTTAACTGAAAGGCTTCTCAAAATTCTGCGCACCATTAACCCTGAAGATCTGATAAAATTATTAACCACATTGTGGATTTGCTTTGTACAAAAACAAGATCCTTTTTCGGAATGATAAACCATCATACATTTTGACTTTATTATTATTTTTTTACATTATGTCCCTCTAAATCGGCTATAGGTGGGTGACCCGGGTCTATACCTCACTGTATAAATGAGTAATAACTGTGGGTACATCCTATTTAGCAACCTTATTGTGCCTAGCATTAATGGGGTACAGGTGGGCATTGGTGTGCTTCAACCCCTACTTTAATGTGCTTTAATCCCCCATACCTTTCATTTTAAAATGCAAGACAAGTGTTATATGTATGTAACCTCACTTGATCAACCACATCTGTGTATTTTTTATGTAAGGTCCACTTTCTCCAGCAGGGACATTTATTTGCTTAATGTTGTGCTAATTGCCGAGTCCGTCCCTTTGGGGTGACATCTCGGTAAAGCCTGTCTAATGACATCTAGGGCCACACAGGCGGTGATTTAATTTAGTCCTACTGGCTGTTTTATTTAACGATAAGAGACCATTTACTGCTTGTCAGACATAGTTTTATTGGAAAGAATGTAATAATTATATCTTCTTTATACGGGCTGATTATTAGTGTTCTGACCAGAACTGTCTTATTTGGGTTACTTTGGCCCTCACCTATAGTCATAGTAGCACCTTCATGTTTGAATGTCATGTTTATTATGTTGTCTCAGTTTATTAATTTTAAGCTGGGCATGGTGCTAATGTCCCCTCACTTTGACATATCCTGTCCTTTTATAGACAATTTGGTTATTACCATTAGATCAAATGGTCTTTCTGTTCAGGCTAGTGGTTCACACTAGTGGCTCATTTGCTTATTTTATTTCTGTATTGTAATTTTGGATGTTACCAGATGTAATCATTTTGATTGCTATAACCTTGAAATGCTATTGGGTGTGCAGTCATTTCACAACCTTATTAAAATAACCACCGGGCAGTCCCGTAAAAGATTAGAGAAGTGAGCTAAGCTAAAATTATTTCCAGAGTTATTATTGTTGACCACAAACTATGGTATTGACTGGAACAAGACCTGTAGTTGTGGAATATAGCCAGCCTGGTTGGCTAAGGATAAGGATGGGTTTGTTGAGGTGTGCTAATTAAGGTGTCATGCTTATTGGCTATTGCACAGGTCCTCGAGGTCTGACATCAATACAGGACTCTTCTGTTTGAGTTACAGCTAACCTGTGTGGCACTGGTGACGCAGCTAATCGCAGACCTCTCCATGGATCTAGACCATGAAGAGTAATAGTATGGCAACCCTGCAGGGGAAGATCCATCGGTAGCCACCCACCAAGATCAATATTACGCTTATGTCAGTCTTCTAAAGGGTCTCATGTCATAATAATAAATTCTGTTAGCCAGTTAGGCTACCAGTTTGGTGATACGTTAATATGGTCATATTTAAGTAAACAATAAAACTGTGTTTATGAAGACACTGTGGCCATCAAAATCCAGCATGCCTCTATGACTTTATTATAGCTAAATTTGACATTTTGACATTGCAGAGTCATGGCTTTTCTCTTAATCCCACGTAGTGCGAAAACAAAAAAAACTTATTCAGTGGACCAGAAATAGAAAGAATAAGTAAACACTGTTCAACTTGGTTATTTACTCATGACACTTATTTTATAGTGACCTCCTGGCTACCAATAAGTAAATTTAAAAAAAGCATTGCAGATTTACATTCCATAAGAAATAGTTCAAACGATATCTGTTTGACACATTTTACTATAGACACTTAATGAAAGACAAGCTAGAAGCAAGATAACTAGCCTTAAAAAAACTAAACTCTGTAGAGCTTGAGTTTACAAGTACAGTAATACCCAACATTGGCATACTTACAAGTGGAAATAAAAGATTAAAACATATCCAACAGTAGAACTTTAGTTACATTTTGCAAATAATCTTAAACAGTTCCTACTTTACCTACAGGAAAAACACTTTTTCCAATGTAAATTGTTTATAGATATCTAGTTAAGGGCAACCAGTGCATCCTATCATTAAAAAAGCATTACCCTATAGATGCCAAAATAGTAAAATTAACTGAAATTAAATATTGAAACTCAATAGGTGTGGTTGTACATACATGTAGATGGCACAGGCCATGTAGGTTATAGCATACACAGAGGAGGCACATGTGTTGAAAAGTATAGTAACCACTGTGCACCTATAATACATGCCAGTCCTGTTATTCTCATTTACATTCTGATTTAGGTGATGGGTATTAGTCTACAAAGGTTATAAAAACGTTTATTTTAATTTTATATAAATAAAATGTTTTATTTCGTGCTACAGAAAGACACCTAAAAGCAGGGCGTACCTAGAGTATTTGGCACCCCCCCACTTTAAAATGTAAAGACACCCATAAAACGTTTAATGTTGGCAAGAGTATTTCACAAATTTGTGACCTTTATGTCACCTGAAAAAAAAAACTAGAAATGAATAAACATAAATAAAGTCAATAAGTTTAAATATATAACATTCACTGAACAGATATGGCACAGCATAAATCCTATCACTATATAATGAGCCAGACATTGATGGTGGTGCAGCATAATCCCCATCACTATATTATAAGCCAGACATTGGCATGGTAGACACCCGAAGCAGCCTGCCTGTGCCACTTCTGCCCCCCACCCATTTTCCTTCTTACCCAAGACTATTTGATGCTAGCCCCACCCCTATACTGCTGGCTAGCCCTGCCCCCTTGCAAAGCCACTCCTCCAGAAGAGAAAAAACTCTGGGCACCCTCTCCTGCGAAATTCTAACATTTCCAACATTTTTGCAATTTCTGCATAGTAGATACGTCTTTTACAAGCACTTTACAGGAAATTTTCCTTAAAAACCAAAGCACCATAAGAATAAATAGTCTGAGATTACGCTATATAAAACTTTGTTCTCACATTCACAAGGTTAAGGCTTTGGATTCATCTTTCCAAGCACGGACAGAGGGACAGCCGCAGGGAATCCAATTTGCTTGTTCATGTAAAATGGCCTGGTGCCCAGTAATTGGTATACTTGAAATATACGCTAAACCGCAAGTTCAAGGCTGTAGTGTAAAAAATGAATATGATTTAGTAATGCTTTTTGAACATGAATTTTAAACTGTACAAATGTGTTATTATGCAATTACATTCTATAATGATAAAAAAACAACCCTAATACAAGTTTTAAACAAACACAATTTAATTATTATTATTGACTGATAATATCTAATACATCAAGTCTACAAAGTCTGTTCAGTAACAGTCATTCTGCCATCCCTGTTACATCCCACCTGGTCCTTTCCATGTCGATTTAAGGCACGGCAATTAAGTTGCAAAATAGTGTTTTTTGTATCCCTCCTGCCATTGGTTAAGGAAGTGGTAGATGTAAGTCTTTTGCCACTGGTTGCACCCATTGACTTCCAAGAAGGTAGACAATTCTTTTGGTCCTTTTCAATTCTATTACCTCCATTCCACTCCATTGGTTAATAGGGGGTCCCCAGGACCCCGTATTATTTTTATTCATTTTATTTTATTATATCTGTCCAAAGAAGGGGTGGTTTAAAGGTCCAACAGGCATTCGCTGCTCACAAGATCTTTGTGGGTTTATGAATATGCCCGTTACTTGCATCAACGTGCTCTCCTGCAGTTAAATGCATGCACGTTATAAGATTAACAGGACTGTCTCTTTTCCATCATTAAAGTACCGGTACATATGATGGCTGGGAGTGTCCCTTTAAGAAAAACGCTGATATTTCTCTTAGGTTTCTCGTTGATTTTAACAAGGCATGGTGCTTCGCTATTATTAACTCACATTGTGATGCTGCAGAATGTTAAACTGGATTATTAACCTCATTTGGTATTTAGGGAAATCTCTCTGCAGAAGGACTCTGCTCTCATATCACCTAAACAATAAAATCCTACGGCATTTATCGTGCTGAGTGGATGAGACAAAGAGCAACGGTAACTTACAGACTAACGAGTCACATCAAAGTTAATGCATGATCCTGTATGTCCGGCTGTGCTATATAAGCAACTATCTGACTCACAGTTACTGTACCACTGTGTTAAGTCACTGTAACGGTTGCAGTTGGGCCTTACGTCTGATATGGTTTAATGTGTTATCTGAATGGTAGAGCAGTAGCTGAGTTTTGCGGTAAATTGAAACCAGGTACCCCATATTGATTAATAAAGTCACGTACACGTCTGTATGAATTGAAAATCTGGCTTCAATTTAACTTCAATGCTCTACATTTTTTTCCCCTTTTTCTATCATAAAATGTTACTCTACAAGTAGATAAACTTGAATTAAAATATATATATATATATATATATATATTTTATACATATTTCTATCAGGCCCTTACATGGGTCCTGGTGGGTCCATGTGACCCTGGCAGCACTTTTAGTGGCGTGACAATTTACTGCCCAAAGGCATGTTTTTTTCGGGATGTTTTCTCACTTCTGCAAAAGGACGAGCCATGTGGAGAGGATGAGCCTGAAAACCTTCTGGGGAACTTTACTGGGTGGCCAGGATCATGGAGAAGTGGACGAAGAAAGAAGACATGGGGGGGAACAAGAAGAGACAGGAGAAGAAGCAGAGCTGCGGCGAAGATGCCAGGGAAATGGGAACAGTTGGCGGAGATGGTAGGGAGACACTTAGAGAGGTTGTGACATAGTTCTGTTTCCAAGATGTGAAAACGTTTGCAAGCCCGCAAATAGTTTGTGGGTTTACTTAAAACTTTAATGAATGAAACATGAATATGCACAGGCCTCGTTTGTTACACTGGGGTGTGATGTGGCTTTATCTGGCAGACGCTTTTGCCTTGCTTTAGGGTTTCTGAATATGGCCACATTCCCTATAATTAAACGACACGGCTGATAAAATATTTTACTGCTGGATAAAGATGTTTATTTTTTTAGCATGATTGTGCTTTTTTTTATTAAACTCTGTAGTATATTATGTAGTCTTGAAGGCTTAAGGAAGTGAAATTGTTGAAAGTGTAGACTGATTTAGTGATTTTATAGTTTTCTTTATATAAAACATTATGAACTGAAACATTGAAACATTGAAATATATAAATAAACTATTCTGATGGGATTAATCTATGTGTATATATTTACATTTATTTTGGAAAGTCAATGAGGAGTAATTTCTCTATTTAGTAGTCTGTATCCTCCACGCTGTTCAGAACATTGTTCTGATGTTCATTGAGATAACGTCATTCAAATGGAGAGAAACCACATAATTTAGGTTAAAGAGCTTTGAGCAGAGTACAGGAGGCTTGGGTTCTTAAGCTGTAGGTGTGGTAGCTTTTATATGGAGAACATAAAAAAAAGGTGCTCAGCCACTATGTATTAAAAGACCCCTGAAATCATGAAAGCTTACATAATTCTACAGCCAATGTTTTATATTTCGGGCTAAATCAGGGTCTAAAATTGGTGTCATAATTGCAAGAATCTTGAAATGATGGACCCTATACTGGGTCAAAAACACCATCTGTAAAACAAAAGATGCGGAATCTCCTCCCTAAAAGATACTAAATTCAAACCCTTTGTCAATGTTCATTTTCGGAAGGCTTGATGCTATCCTCATCTGTCAGTCCTGCTTTAAAATCATATTTAATGCTGCGCTAAAATTAGTGAAAAGGTTGGTAAAAAAAAACCAACAAAAATCAAACAACTTTTCACATATGCATGGGTTACCGACGATTGTATACATTCCAAATATTAATTAGTGGTGTGTCACATAAATCAGAGATTGCACAACATTTTGCATAATATGGCATATCAAATGTAATCATAGTAAGAAAAAAAATCACTATCCATGAGAAAGTTTTAATATGAAAGCTTAAACTAAATGAAATGATCAAAAAGGAAACTGAACTAAATTAAGCTGTATGGATCCTCAACTCAATTCTACTTTCCTCCCCAGTATGTATAAAACTTAAAGATTAAATCCAAATGAATCCAACGGAAACACAACAACCTTATGTCTGGACAATACCTTTTGTTTAAGGCAGCGCCAACATTTCCATACTTTATCAAACTGTCCCATGGTATGGTCTTGAGACAATCGAATGGATGCTTAATCTCATATATACTAATTTAAATATTCTTACAATACTCCATGTGTATTTTTAACTACATTTTTAAGTGAAATAGCATTTTATATATAACATATGTTATATAACATATATATATATATCTAGTTTATATGATATATACGTATCATACTAATAGTTTTTTTTTTATATATTATATATTTATATTTTGATTTTTTATATGTTTTTACAATACCTGTTCAACCCTTCTACCTAACGTTCCTATTCTTGATCAAAAAGAAGGCAAAACCCCCCCCTAATTAAGCTACTTCGAATTCTGCCATCAGGGAAAAAAATCCTTCTTGACTCCAAGAGGCAATCAAATTTCTCCTTGGATCAAGAGGCTCTAAAATATTAATGTAATTCTATTTATAGCCCTATTATTCTAGTTATTTCCTTTGTATGCTTGTAGTGACTAATAAATGTCCCCAAAGTATAGACATGTATTATTAAGCTCCATTGCACAGCTAATGGTTATATTCCTGCTTTATTTTTACTAATATCCTCTTCAAATGAATCATACTTAAAAAATAGCAACTGACCTAGACAATACTTTGGAGACTTGTAATACCCTACTCCAGTGCTCCTCTTCAAGGCACGCCTAACAGTCCAGGATTTAGGTATTACTCAGGGGTGTCTTAGGTGTTGAAGGTGGTTTGGTTTTAAATTTTGCAACACCTTAGACACACCTGAGTAATACCTAAATCCTGGACTGTTAGGCGTGCCTTGAGTAGAGGGTTGAGGAGCCCTGCGCTATGTGTATGACATGATGTATAGATGCAATGATGATTCAACCAAAACCTGGAACTGCACAGGATTAAAAACGATTCTTACTGCAGCTCTAGTAGAACCTTTTTTTTTTTTCCAGGTGAAACATGTTTCGTGCTATCTCTAGAGCTGCCTTACTTCTTTAACTGAGTTTTGTATTTTATTTTCTTTGATTTCTTATTTTTTTTTATCTTATGGATATCTTCTGAGAACATCTTGGATGCTGCCTGCTGTTGTAAGATACCATCCTCTATATAATATTTATTTCTTTAGAAAATGTTGTCCCTACAATACCATTTTCTGAAGAGCCTTTGCCTTCGTTCTCTATGTGACTGTAATACTTACGATATATTTTTATTCATTGAACCTCTGCACTATGTATACTTTTTAATTTTCATTTTTTTTTTGTGAAATAATTATTTTGGTGAAATTAATTAATAAGACATACAAGTTATGCCTGCAAATTGACATGTAAGATTTTCCTTATTTTTTAATTGGCTCTAGTTTGTTTAATAGGGAAGTAAAATAGATCCACTGGTGTGACCGGTCCGGGATTTGTGGATTTGGCCATAGAAATTAAATTTCTGGTATTATTTTAGGCTAGTCAGCCACTGACGAACCCTACCTTATGCTTACTGTGTGCAGCAGGTAATCCATTAGTAGCTCTAAAATGAGTTTTGGATCTTGGATCACTTCTGTAAATAATATTTTATTTAGTATAATACATATTAAGTCGAAATTGTAGCACATGGTATTATTATTAATAATATTATTAGAATAATTATAAATTCAGCCCCAGTTTGATGTGTGTGTGTATCAAAACCACCTGGTATACTGATAATACTTAAATATGGTTAAAAATAAATTGCCATTTAAAATTATTTAAAGAGGTGAAGACCTTTTCGTATTACCATTCTGACAAATCCCAGCTGCGACTTGGTTTGGATTTGAATAGAAGCGTGAAAATACATGACCTCAGCAAGATGCTTGATGATTGATAAATGTATTACCTTTCTGAAGGTCGCGGGGAAGAAAAACAGTAGAAATTAAGAATCCCTGCTCCAATTTACTTTCTGAGAGTGTTCTGTATTAATTTAGTAATTTGCTTCTGTTTGATTAATGTATGCAGCAAATCAGGGAAAACTGGTTTATGTCTGCTTTGTAAAACCTTTGTGGTCAACAATGTCAGCTAAAGGTTATTTCTGTTCCTTTCATATTTTAAAAATAAACTTGCACTTTTCTTGAAAATCCACTTGTGGGAAGAATAATCCGACTTTAAATGGCTAATTAATCTACTCGCATTTTGTGTGATCTTCAGTGATTTTCAGAACCGAGACCTAGATTGTTTGTATCAAACATGGGAAAAGGAGTTCTTCACGCTATCTTATGGTATCTTATGGTATAAATTAAATAGCAGATATATTGTTATGTTTGTAAGGAAGCCTTGTGGGTGTTTAGGAATCTATATGGTCGTTTTATTCTTCTATGGTAAATGGCTTCTATTTTCATACCCAATATACATCTGAGATGCCATTTACTGACCTTGATGCATCTGATAGAGGCGATACAGTTTGTAACCTTATTACACGTTTTGACAGCTGTTAGTATCGGGACACCTTTAATGAGACGCCTGTGCGGAGAAGGCTTTAAATTGCTTAAGAGTCACGTTTGGGTTAAAAAGCAAAGTATTTTAGCTTATTGGTAAGCAATATAGCCATGAACAATTCGATAGGACTCACTAAACTTGGCGGGCAAAACAATATATGACCATATAGTGTGATGAATCCCCAATATTTATGTCTTAAATAGGTGTTTTTCTGAATGGTATCAGCTGGGTATGCGCTGAATTCTTGCTTTGTTTTGTGTATTTATTGGTCATTATTATTTTAGCAGCAACCCAGGAATCTGAATGTGTATGCCTTTTATGCTTTTTAGATTGTTTTGTATTTTGTACATTTTCTGCAAGTTATGAAATATACAACACTCTCTGTGGTACAAGTAATTAAGACCTGTAAGTGAGCCATTATTTGGATTTGTGCATGACTGGTTGGATGGCACCCAGGTGAGTGACTGGTTCATTATATGAATAGCTGAGAGCAGGAGGTTTGGATATATATTGTGTGTGTGTGTGTGTGTGTGTGTGTATGTATGTATATATATATATATTGTGACAACTTCACCTCTTTGCAGGATCTTTTCTCTCACACACACACAAATAGACCCAGCAATTAATTCAGATGATCCCCCGTTGGTGGTTTGTAGGCAGATGGCTCATATTGGTGATTAAAGCAGAGGCCCGACATAACATGGGAGTTCCTGGAGGCTGACGGGTTAAAGGCACTATCCCCTGTGTTAAAAACCAGGAATAATCATTGGGTTTAAGTGTTTCAGCCGTAACTATTCAGACATCTTCATCCACATAAATTGACAGTAGAATGGGTCAAAATAAAAAGCTCGGTGATGTTGAACGTGAGCAGCAACAGCTCAGCCATGAAGACCATGCACGCTCAGATTGGTGCCATGATGTGCTGAAGCATTTAGCAAGGAAGAAAAAAAAATGTCCTGTCCTCTTTAGCATCACTCCCGACAGCGTTTGAAACTAGCCGTGGAAGTAGCATCAGCACAAGCACTGTGCATGTGGAGCTTCATGAAATGGGGTTTTAAATGGCTGAGCAGCTTCAGACAAGCTGAAGGTTACTATGCACAATGCCAAGTGTCATCTGTAGCGGTGTAAAGCCCACCGCCACTGGAGTCTGGAGGAGGGGAAACCTGTTCCCTGACATCTGGAACGCATAGTGTCTACTGTAAAGTGAAGGAGGGATATTGGCCAGGGGCTGGTTTTCAGGGGTTGGTTAAAGCCTTAGTTCCAGCGGAGGGTAACGTTAATGCTACAGCATACAAAGACATTTTAGATAATTGTATGCTTCCAACATTTTGGCACCAGTTTAGAGAAGGTCCTTTCTTGTTCCAGCATGACTGTGCCCCAGTGTAAACAACAATGTCCCTAATTATATGGTTTGACAAGTCTGATATGGAGGAACTTGAGTGGCCGGCACTGAGCCCTGACCTTAAGTTTTATCGTGAAACAACAACAACAGTACAGGGAGGCACTCACCTAAAACAAAAAAAGTACAAAAGTAAGTATTAAGTGCAACGCTCTCAAGATGACGGTAAGCTGACTCCAGCAACATAGACAAATTGCAATTGGAGATGCACAAACGTATAAAAGTTTACAAAATAATTATAATCATAAAATCCTATCTCATACAAATGAAATGTACTTGCAAAAAAAAACCAGTCCAAAACCAAAATTCAAAGCTAAAGGCCTTTGGTTTGTGATTTGTTTTTGAACTGTTTGTTTTTTGTTTGCCTTTTTTGCAAGTATATATCATTTGCATTCATATGATATATGAGTTCATATTAATGCAGGTGATATGGTGTGTTTATGTATTTCTGTGTGTATATATATATATATATATATATATATATAT
>VKOC01004455.1:0-14735 GCA_009364415.1 Spea multiplicata
CAGGAACCTTCTCTATTACCGTAACATGATATTCGTACCACGACCGGGCCGTCTAAGGGTACTACAAACCTGTCATGACTCCCTCCTTTCTGGACATGGGGGCATTAAGAAGACCCTAGATCTCGTCCGACGTCATTTTTGGTGGCCTTCACTGGATCGAGACGTTACCTCGTTTGTCCGCTCATGTACCACCTGTGCCCGAACCAAGACCACACGCAAGAAACCGGTAGGCCTCCTCCGCCCGCTACCTATCCCGTCGGTTCCCTGGTCGAAAATTTCTATGGACTTTATTGTAGATCTACCACCCTCAAAGAAACACGACACAATAATGGTGGTGGTAGACAGATTTACTAAGATGGCACATTTTATTCCCACCATTGGTATTCCCTCAGCAGCGACCACGGCCACCTTGTTCCTGAATACAGTTTTTCGGCTCCATGGACTACCACAGACCATCACCTCTGACCGGGGGGTACAATTCACATCACGCTTCTGGAAGATCTTCTGTCGAAGTCTACACATTCGTCCCACGCTGTCCACGGCATTTCATCCTCAAACCAACGGTCAAACAGAACGTTTAAACCAAATACTGGAACAATATTTGAGATGTTACACCACTCACCTCCAGAATGATTGGCTTCAGTTCCTCCCCTCTGCGGAATTTACCTACAACAACCAAAAACAACGTTCCATACAAATGTCACCATTTTTTGCAAACTACGGCTACCATCCTACCATGATTCCGGGCCTACCCACCAGACCTACGGTTCCTGGAATTACGGACCGAGTCATCGCTCTCGCCAGACAATTTCGAACCCTGAAAGAGAACCTGATCAAGGCTCGTAAAACATACAAATTATATGCAGATCGTCATAGATCCAGCCCACCTACCTACCATTGCGGTGACAAAGTCTGGTTGTCCACAAGTAACCTGCGCTTGCAGGTGCCATCGAAAAAATTAGGACCCAAGTTTATCGGTCCTTATGTCATCACCAGGATCATCAATCCAGTAACATTGCAGCTGAAACTGCCCGCTACATGTCGGATCCATCCAGTGTTCCACGTATCTCTAGTCAAGCCGTGGGTAGCTAACCCTTTTCCTGGTCGTGTAGCTCCTCCGCCTGCTCCTGTTGTCATCAATGGGGTGGAGGAGTATGTGGTACAAAAGATTGTTGACTCCAGGATCCATCGTGGACACTTGGAATACCTGATACACTGGAAGGGGTATAGCCCAGAAGAAAGAACCTGGGAACCGGCAGATCAGGTGCATGCCCCTGTCTGTATTCACAGATTCCACAAGCTGCATCCTCTCAAGCCGGGTTCTCCACGCCCCCAGAGGTCGCGTCTTGCGGGGGATCCTGTAAGGCACTTACCTGGCAGACGCGGGGAAGTTCCTCTCCGTCCTCCCGGCAGAAACGCCGGCACCGGTCCCTGCTACATGAAGCAGCCGCTCACACGCGTGGCCGCTTCATGAATATTTATGCGGCTGACCGCCGCATGGATTCCGCTGCGTCGCTATGGCGACGGTGGGCGCGGTTACGTCAGGGACGCCGGGGAACGCCTCCCCGGGCTATTTAAACTTTTCAAACCTATCCACCGGTGCTCAGTTGTACTGGTGCTTCCGTGCTTATTGAGCCCCTCGTATTTTTTCCTGTATCTTGTTGTTATTACTGGTATCCTGACCCTGGTCTGCTTAACGGCTATCCTGAACTTCTGGTATCCTGACTCTGGGTATTCCTACGACTTCGTGTATCTCTGGCATCCTGACCCCGGTCCGCTAAACGGTTATTGTGTATCTCTGGCATCCTGACCTCGGCTATCCATTCGGCTCCTGTGTATTTCCGGTATCCTGACCCTGGCTTGCCTAACGACTCTGAGAACCTCCGGTATCCTGACCCTGGTCTGCTTAACGACGCTGTCCCGATCACCCGTGCTTACAGCAACACCGCCAAGTGCCCTGTTATCCACCTCAGGCCCCTTGTGCGTGTCCTGTACTGAGCAAGCGTGTTCCTTTCCTGCATTCCGGATTCCTTCTGGTAAGACGATCCTTACAATATGTGTGGATTGGTATTTATGTGTGTGGATTGGTATATGTGTGTGGATGAGTATGTGTGTGGATGAGTATGTGTGTGGATGAGTATATGTGTGGATTGGTATATGTGTGGATTGGTAAGTGTGTGAGAGTGATGGGTGTTATGGTGTACCATTTCCAATGTCTTTTTCATGATCTAATTATGCTCTAAAAGTACATCATAACTCCCATCACTCTATACTGTTCCATACAGTGGCAGAGCTGGGAGGCAGAGGCCTTGCACCCCCACCGCAGGACTCCTGAAAGGTAAGTGAACTTCAAAGAGGGAGAGGGTTGATAGGAGGGGGTAGATAGGGACAAAGGGAGTGAGACAGGGGAAAGGGGGTAAGATAGGGAGAAGGGAGTGAGAAGGGGTAGATAGGGCAGAAGGGAGTGAGAAGGGGTAGATAGGGCAATCATACTCCTATCATGCCAAGTCTGCGAGTACATCCTGGAATCTGGATATGCCTGGGCATAATAGGAATGTGATTGCTGTTCCGGCGCTCAGCTGTGAAGCGCGCACCACGGGAAGACGGACGCCTCCCGCTCCCACTGCAGGACTCAACAAGGTAAGTAAGGGGAAGGGGCAGAGGGGGGATCAGTGAGAAGAGGGAGGGCAGTGAGAAGGGGCAGAGGTGGTAGATAGTGATACAGGGGGATAGATAGTGAGAAAGGGGAGTTTTGTTACAAGTTTTTATTCCTTTTTTGGGATGGGGGGGCGCCAGAGGAGTAGTCCGCACAGGGCGCCAGAACACCTAAGGCCGGCTCTGCTGCTCATACATACAAATATACACTGGCCGTATACACGTGCACATACACAAAAACATACTGGCTGACACATTCCCAGATGTTATTCTGGTGTTTTTAACATTGTATATAAAAAAGTCCCATTGTGCTCATTCAGTATTTAGAATGAATGTAGTTGTAGTTTGCCACTATTGGATTGCCTAGCCTTGTGTGGGCATAGTATGCCACTAAGCTAAACTTTTATGCATGACTATGCTATATATGCATATATCTGCATAATTTGTGCATTCTGTATGTACATATTGCAATCAAGCTACTTATCTTTGAAAGACTGTCTCCTATAAATAAATGGATCCTCTGCGTATCAGAAAGTCTACAATGAATTACTGCTCTGTTCCAGAGTTGTAGGATTTCAAATAAATGCAACCAGATAAAGAAACAAGTATTCATTCCAACTAATATTACATTGAGTGTTCGTATTCATATTAGTTACATGCAACAGTTATGCTCCAGTAGTTATAATAAGGGGGTGTAATACAGTCTAATGTGATGGGTTTAGGTTAAGGCAGAATTAAGAAACAACAGAAATTATGGGGAAATGTTATATAAAGAAAGAAGAGTTATCGGAGAGTTATATGAAAAGAAAATATAGGGGTTTAATAGTGCGATAATGAGAAGTCAAAAGAGTTTAATTATATGGAGAGGTCAGTAAGATATATGTTATATAAATATAAAGTATATATATATAAATATATATATATAATATATATATATATATAATATATATATATATATATATATATATGAGAAGTTGGTTACTTACTGGGGGACATAATTTAGGTGTATAGACTAAGATAAGGAAAGAGAGAGAGTGAAGAAACATGCATGGAGTTTTACAAGGAGGGGCTGAATGGAGAGATATGTGTTATAAAGTAGAATTTGTTTGAAGGGGAAAGAGGGTTGCATAGAGTTGGATTTTTATATAGAGAGACTGGAGGAGTGACTGGCAGAAAACACAGGGAGAGGTTGGAGTTGCTATGTCTCACACACGCTCCCTGTTTCTCTCCATTTCTTCCCCTAGAACTAGATCTCTCTCCCATTTCCACGTTGCCGTGGTAACTGGCTGCCTCTTCTCTGCACGCCAGTGAAACAAATTTTAATTTTTAATTGCTCCTTGCAGTCAAAATCTTACTGCTGCTTCCAGGGCACAAATGTATGTACTTCATGGGGGGAGGAAAAGTTTGTAGTGGAGAAGGAATATCTGGGAAGAGGAAACTAATGAAAATAGTTTTTTATTCTAGGTCTTAGCCTGGGTCTAGCATATGTGAGGAACTTGTTATTAGACAAGAAATCTAAATGTGGACAGTGATGTTTGATAGGGGATGGGGTGAAGGTAGCAGCTGATAAAAAGCTTCAGGGTTCGTGATATATTATGGGGGAATTAAAATTAATATGTGTTAAATGGGGTAGGACAAGTAAATGTGGAAAATAATCTTAATGATATTATTTTTTATGGTTTTATATAGCACCATCAGATTTCGCAGTGCTGTACAAAGGGTAGACAAGAAAACAATTAGTATATAACATAACAAGATGACATACAGAAACAGGTGAGGAGGACCCTGCTCAAATTAGCTTGCAATCTAAAGGGAGACAACACGTGTAGATGGAAAACAGCAGGGACCAAACACATCTTCTATCAACCTCTGTCAGAGATTTGTTGAGGCAATGGACCATTTATCATAGCTAGCAAAAGGAGATGAGAACTTTGTATGCACTTTAGGGAATCCTAACCCGGCAGCAGTCCTGCTCTTTGCTTCAGCTCTATTTCCTTTATAAGGTGTGCCCCACCCATTTGTTATGTTTGTCTCAGTCTGCAGTCTACAGGTATGTCTCTCTCTCATATGTGTTTAGATTCAATGTTTAGTACTTCAGTAGGCAGGGTTTAGCTTTAGGACCCACCGTATATTGGAGTACAAACAAACTAAACATGGAATCTAAACACAGAACAGAGAGACATATGTGTAAACATAACAAATGGGTGGGGCACGCCTTATAAAGGAAACAGAGCTGAAGCAAAGAGCAGGACTAGAATCAAAGAATTAGAAGCACAGAACAGAGCACAAGGAAATCCAGGAATGGATTGTAACGAAAAAGGGAAAACCAGAGATATGCAGCTCCGCAACCTAGATGGGGCATGACACACGGGCAGGGTGTTTATGGGACAAAGATGGCACAGGCAGGATGTTCATGGGACAAAGATGGCACAGGAAGGGTGTTTGGGGACAAAGATGGCTCACGCTGGGCTGTTTGGGGACAAAGATGGCTCAGGCTGGGCTGTAATTTGTGTATGTAATCTGGTGCTGGTCAAGTGAACACCAGGGCTGGCTTTGGGGTGTGCAACTTGTGATCTATGACCGTAATTTAGTTGATTTGTGTGTTATTCTGTTGATCTATATCTGCAATGCTATGTTTCCATACATTATTTATGTATACCTGCAAGTACAGGGTTTGTAGATCTTATTTAGTTGACCTATACCCACAGTGCTGTTTCCATGTGTTTTTTATTTGATCTATACCTTCAGTGCTGAGTTTGCATGTGATCCCCAGTTGATCTATACCTGCAAAGCTGGGTTTGTGTGTTAATCTGTTGGACTATGCTATGCAATGCTATACACGCAAGTGTTGTTTACATGCATTGTTTTTTTATCTATACCTGAACTACAGGGAGGAAGGAAAATATAGGTGTGGCTTAGTGAATGAGGGGGCAAAAGGACTCTGGGGAAGAGTACGAGGGAGAGGACCTTTCAAAGTCACAGTAGAGTCAGAAGGAGGGAAGACTGCACTAACTCTCGCAGTCTTCCACTAATCTGCAGTCAGTGTTGAAAATATTTTTTTTTGATGTGGGAGCGGAGGGAGTGATTGCATGCTAGGGTACGTGGAGGGGGTGCAAATAATTGCCTAGGGTCCAATTGTTTCAATATTTAAAGGCAAAATGTTTTTGTTACATTGCTGCCTTTTTTCTTATATTTAATGTATTTAAGGTACATTATTGTAACCAGTGTTTCCAGTTATATATCATTATGCTTGTTTGCACTTGCACATCAATAATCTCTAATTAAAACAGGTTTTTTTCCCTTTCTTTTTTGTCGAGGGGGACGCCAGAGAGTTAGTCCGCACAGGGCACCTGAACACCTAAGGCCGGCCCTGGTGACACCACACCAGGCAGGTAACTCTGTGAGAATGTAATCCACCTGGGATCCCCCTACCATAACGCGGTCACGGCAGTGCAACTGGAGCGGAGGAGGCAGACCTGGCACTGGCAGATCATCACATATATAACAATTGCCATTGCATTTGGTGTTTTATTTGAGTTATGATTTTACGAGTAACATTACTAAAAAAAAACATTACCAAGAGGGGGCGACACATTGCGTCATCGCACCAGGTGACACCAACCCTAGTGACGCCACTGCCTGGCAGGTCAGGAGTAGAGGTTTTTCTAGCAGCTAGAATCTAGCTACTGAAAACTAAATTTCCCTTATCACTGTTTTTTCCCCATCTTCAACAAATTCACGTTAGCTAACCTATTACCATTCTTGCCTGTTATGGATGACGTGCCATATACATATGGAAAATGTAGATATTTTTGTTAAAGTAAGCCATATTTCAATTTTGAAATATGTAAATAGTTTATCCTCAGCAGTATTTAACCTCAGTAACCTCAGTAAATTCACCTCTGATTTTGATGAAATTGAAGCAAATAGAAGGGATAAACCCCCAGTCTTGAAGGCAAGTGGGGATCTTTAAGCTACCTACAGCTGGAGCAGCCTGTGATTAGGTGTGCATTGTATATTCCGCCTTGTAGATAGAGGAAGAGCGCCCTGTGTTTGCAATTGCTAAGCAGATTTGTCCCGAGGTGAAGCAATTTGCAAGTATTTTTTAAGGCTATAGTTGAATAGTTTGTTTAAAAAACCCATTGATTGTCACACTAAGGCTAGGTTTCCACTTGGGTTTTTGTCCTGCGTTTTTTTTCTTGATGAAAAACGCCAGGAAAAACGCCAAGAAAACTGCCACTGCATTTTCCTGCGTTTTGGCGTTTTTTCTGGAGTTTTTTCTGGCGTTTTAGCCTTTCTGTGGAAATTGCTTTTTTTGACCTTAGGCAGTTTTTCCAGCCTTTACACGTTGGAATGTTCACCCAGCTAAAAGGGAATAGGATAAATGGCAAGTATCTGCCCCTCCTGATGTCATTTACTTGGTAGAGTTCTACTTAAACGCCCCGGCGGACCCTTTTGTCTCTTTTCTGTGGTTTGTAAGGCATGCTTTATTCCGAATGTCTGCTCCTCTAGGAAGATTGGCCCCAAATGATGGTGCAAATTGTTTGCTGTTGCTTTTGGCACGCAGGATCCAGTTGATGCGTTGGGTATGTTTGTTTGTAATGGCATGTTTGTTCCAAATGGTGTAAAATTCAATATGAACTTTGTTTTGTGTGAAAATGTTTCCAGCCTATTTCTCGTAGGACACACAGATACTGGGTCCATCCTCTGCATTGTAACTGTGGGAAAAAATGCCATAAAAAACGCCAAGGCAAAACCCACATGGCTTTTTCATGGTGCGATTTTGAAAGACTGCCACAGAGCCCAAAAAAGAAGTAAAACGCCAAAGAGGACTGAAAAAATGCCAAACAGAAAAACGCCAAGTGGATGGCATTGTGCGATTTCCTATTGAAGAACAGCTAACATCTGGCCGCGGCGTTTTTTCACTAATAAAACGCTGTGTGGCTGAATTGGCGTTATTATGGGCGTTTTTGCAAAAAAAAAACCCCAAGTGGAAACCTAGCCTTATACTACAAAAAGTGGGTTCCAACAGATTCTAAAAGTATGTCATGCATTGTGTCTGTCCCACCAGTGATGCATGAAACCATGTATCCACAATTCTAAGGAATAAGCCATTTTATCTCCCTCCTCCCATGATTAGCAGGCCACTGCACATCGCTTGAGGCCTTAATGTAGTCCTTTTCAGCTCACTAATATTATTATACATATGTAAATCAGCAGTGCAGCATGATGCAATTTTAGTGCTAACACAGAATGCATTTTTCTTGGGAATTTTTTTTCCGTATGGCACAAGTGGTTACACAGCTAATTTAAATATGCAGGATTTTTTGCAGGGGTACCTGTCAAGTTAGGATTTAGTCTTTGATTAAAGCATACAAATAACTAAGTAAATTTTCCTTAAGATCTTTTTTTTTTTGCAAAAAACACAAGGAGTCAATTTGTAACATTCTAGCAGTAAGAATTTTAAGGAACCAGAGGAATTAGAACCCGAGAGAAAAAAAGCAGAATGAGCTATTTCAGAACATTATGCGAACAGCTCAGGTCTTGTATCTCGTTAGTATAATTGCATTAATATACAGCGAGTGGCACCCATTGAACTATGCTCATTTATACACTCAGCTTTTAATGAAGTGATAGTCCTTAACAAACCTCTTGTGGTCCTAAGCCCCACTATACTAGCACAGCTACACTGTATGGCTTTAACACCTATATTTCTAACGTTCAATTCAATAAATAATCATATAAAATAATACATACAGTATTACATTATTTTACATTTTAATTTTAAAAAATAAATGTTAACACCTACAGTTTAAGGGTCACATAAAATATATACATTGTTATAGATCTTAATAACAATTTGAAACATTTTTTGTACATTCACATATGTAATTGTAACTATGATATCATAGGGATACTCCAGCCACCAGTTTTGTATGGACCTCCATGCAAATGTTTTAAGGGATTCTGCACAATACCCTCATAGGCATTTGTGTCTTAAGCTAGCATGAGAGATGCCTTTGTGCGATCACATCCCCTGCTCGCTAAAGCACATGCATGATATTCATAACTCTGCAACTGCTGTTTTTCACAAAGAAACGTGATCTAATTTTTTTATAACGTATTTACAGGTTGAAGAATATATACTAAAGTATGAACAAATTGCTTTAATATGCATTTGTCTCTGATGAGGCTGTATGGGACACTGAAATGTCCCTTTAATCCTTACTTCTGTTGCAATACAGCATAAAAATACCCCTGCGAAATTACAAGCATTCCAGTTAATTTTATTCAAATCTACCCAAATAAAGGATACATCTTATTATTACTCGGACTACCTTTTTATGTTTTTTAATTTATTTTTACATAAACTGCTGCAGGCCAGTATACAACAATTTATTTGTTCAATCTGAGTATGAAAAGATATTAATAAAGGGGAAACTTAACCTTTATTACTTCTCAATTAAAATTAAAAAAGCAGTATATAACACTCTTATGCAGGAAAGGAACAACAAATGAATCAGTCCCATTATAAATTATGGTACCCAATCACACATTTCACATTTTAGGGTGGTCAGCAGGGTTTGCTTAAAGGCTCCTTTACCGCAGGTTGCTTATAAAAAATGAATTATTGAGACCAAATATAAATATATATATATATATATATACGTACGTACGGATTTATGTGGAGGTTATCAATTAGAACAATGCATTACAGCACAAAATAAAACAGCCAGCAGTAAACTTTTAGGGACCATTCGGGATGACTACGCTTTCCTGGCACTTTAAGGCTGCCAAATTATGTAAGTGTGGCATTCAGATGATGTAGCATGTGAGCTGGCTGATTGCTGCACGTTGTAGCACCTGATCTGCCACTGGATTGGGTGAGTAAGGTGTGCTGTATGCCAGCAGCCCACCAGGCATTTGCCAGTGTGCCAGTTGCCCAGTCTGCACCTGCCCACAAGTGACACCACACACCCTAGATATGCCAGGTAAGATGTGCTCAAATATTGGTATGAGTAATATATTCTTTACAAACTTATGTTTGTTCATTAGGTGATGTCCTAGTAATCTGCAGGTATCATGGAATATACTAACTGGATATTCTGATCCATGAGGGTAAAACACTTCTAACAGCCAAGTGAGGGGAAGCAGCAGACATATACCTTAGCTTGAATTCTGAAGTTTGCCACCTTTGGCCATACTGTGTCCTGGGCACTCTTTGGGAGGTTGTGCCTGAGGATGTGGCTATGGTGTGGAGGGGTATGGTCAAAATTTTTAATTTAATAGAAATAAATGAGAGGGGAAAGGGAGAAAAGATGAGAAAAAATTAAGATAAGATAGGATACTGGAAAGAATAGAGAAAGGATAGAAGATTCAGAAAAAGTTGAGAGACAAGTAGAACTCAGATCTAAGAAAGCCTGTAGCATAAGGAGGTAAGTACAGGACTTGTGCAGCCTGAGGTTTAAAATTAAACACCTCTGTAACGGGTTCACCAAGAGAGCTGTAGTAACTCCCAGAGATCACCCACATGTATCCTCCAGTTGTCCCCGGAATAACTTCCAGCACCAGCCAGCATGCACACCTTGGAACCCTGCTATGGGTTCTACCTTGAATTGAGTACAGCAGGAATGAACAGTTTATTGATGTAAAACATAGACTCATATATCCACAGAACTGCATTAACATAAATTAACATTGATAAACAGGTACATGTAGACAACCCAACCTTTAATCCCCTTTAGCTACTGAATCTCCCACTGGCAGCAATCCTGTTAATGGGATTAGTTTACACAATGAAGTTCCTGCCTGTGCAATCTTTGGCAGTCAGGCTAAAGTAATCTCTGATTACCTTGGGGCTTTGTATGACAGGCTCTTCTGTCACATATCTCCCCTTTAAAAAGAAGACTGAACTGGGGCCAGACCCCAACCGGATCTGCATCCAGTTCAGTCGCGGCACGGTTTGGGTCCCAGGCAAGGACAACAGTACCACTCACCAGGGCAGGGAGACAGGGTCCATAATATGTGGGTAGCAGGCTTGCTTTCAGTCCTCTCCAGTGGCCCCAGTGATGGACAGTTCCGTTACACACTCCATCACAGACAGTTCCGTCACACACTCCATCACATATCTCCTTTTTCAGGGGGAGACTGACGTCTGATAAGAACCCAGATGGTTTGACTCTGAAGTCAGTTTGTAGATCTGGACCACCACTGTCAGCCACAAATTGGTACTCCCTAAAACAATTTTCTAACAAAAGAGCATTACTCACCCAGCCGCACTCTGCTTCTCCCAAATAACATAACTGCCGCTGGGAAGAAGGGCCAAATGTGCCTTCTCCCTGGAGTCCTCTCAGCTGCTGGAGAGAAGACAGAGAGGCTGGGGTCCCTTCCATATGGGGTTCTGGGCTGACTGTCCGGCACCTCTGGGGACTGCAGGTGGCGACCGTAGTCCAATCCACCTGCATGGTACAAATGTTTGTATGATCCAAAACAGCCCACAGGTCTGGCAGGTAACAGGGCACCTCTGCGAGAATCCCTTCTCGCACCAATACTTCCATGGGCTCCCAAATTCTCTGTCCTCCTGTAGGCTTTCCATTATCAATCTCGGGCCGCCAAAGTCACCGCCCTCTGGCAGGTAGTCATCCTTCAGCTTCGGTCAGGCAGCCCCAGAGTTGGTGGTGCCGCTGGATTTGTATGGATCCTGTAACCCCAGCAGAAGTGTTGGCAATTGAAGTGAGGCAGGTTGACATACTCCATCTGCTGGGGAGAGATGTCAACCTGCCTCACTTCAATTGCCAACACTTCTGCTGGGGTTACAGGATCCATACAAATCCAGCGGCACCACCAACTCTGGGGCTGCCTGACCGGACACTCCTTGGTTGCTGCGCTCAGGCTTGGGAACAAGGGGAAGGGGTGGGCAGAGCCCAGCAGCGCTCTGCCTTGATGCCAGCATTTTAGCTGGGGAATCTGGCTGGGACATGCAGGGGGGTCTCGGTCAGTTTCTGGCCCATATTGCGGGCAATAGGGCAAAGTGAGGTGAGGGAAGGGAGCGGGCAGAGGCCTGCAGCACTCTGCCCAGCTGTTTGTGCTTCTGGTGGGGGCATAATACTCACAGGATCCACCTCCTCTGGAGCACACTGCTGAGCACGGTCAAATAGTTCTCTGTAGGCAGGCTCCAGGATCCATTCCTGGTAAATGAAAAAATCCAAAACAGCCCACAGGTCTGGCAGGTAACAGGGCACCTCTGCGAGAATCCCTTCCCTGAATTCCTGGATCTTCTTGCACCGATACTTCCATGGGCTCCCAAATTCTCTGTCCTGCTGTAGGCTTTCCATTATCAATCTCGGGCCGCCAAAGTCATCGCCCTCTGGCAGGTAGTCATCCTTCAGCTCTGGACACCACTGTGCGGCCTGCCAATACAGGGCCCGGTATCCACAATCCACACTCATTTCAAGTGGGAGCAACTTCTCCAACTCAGCCACCAAGTCCTCTTAAGGCTGCTGATTCCATAGCTAGAGAGTATCAAGTGTCTTTTGGCATTAGTATCAACACAAAAAGTGTGCATGGATGGGTTTCCATGGCTGAGCAACTGCATGCAAGCCTCACATCACCAAGTATACTTCCAAGCTTCGGATCAAGTGGTGTAAAGCACGCCACCACTGGGCTCTGGAGCAGTGGAAACACGTTTTGAGGGGTGATGAATCATGCTTCTTTTTTTGGAAGTCTGATGGGCGATGGGTTGGGCGGATGCCAGAAGAACGCTACCTGACTGACTGCATTGTGCTGTAGAATTTGGTGCAGGAAAGCTAAAGGTAACTTTGTGAGAACAGTTTGGGGAAGGACCTTTTCTATTCCAGCATGACTGTGCCCCAGTGAACAAAGCAAGGTCCATAAAGACATGGTTGGATGAGTTTGGTGTGGAAGTACTTCACTGGCGCACACAGACCCCTGAGCTCAATCCCATAGAACACCTTTTTGATGAACTGGAACAGAGATTGCCAGGCTTTCTCTTCCAACAGTGCCTGACCTCACAAATGCTCTACTGGATGAATGAGCACAATTCACAGAAACATTCCAAAATCTTGTGGAAAGCCTTCCCAGAAGAGTGGAAGCTGCAAAGGGAGGAACAGCTTCATATTAATGTCTATGCAATTTGGAACGCAATGTCATAAAAGTCCCTGTTGGTGTAATGGTTCAGGTGTCACAATGCTTTTGTCTATATAATGTATATATATATATATATATATATATATGCAACTTGCTCACACTGTCACTCACTCTCTCACACTATCATTCCTGTTCACTCTCAAGCTTTATAAATGTTTCCCTACAGTCTCTGCCGACCCCTTCTGCCACCGCCAACCACTTCCGCTTCCTCATTATTATTTATTTATTATTATTTATTGTTTCATATAGCGCCATCAAATTCCATAGCGCTGTACAATGGGTAGACAGGACATAACAAGTAGCATGTAATATAACAAATCGACTAACAGAAACAACAGGTGAGGGGGGGCCCTGCTCAAACGAGCTTGCAATCTTCTTCTTCATCTTCTGTATTCTCCCTTTTCTTCTTATGGAGCGGCTTGCAGTGAGGTCTTCTCCCTTTTTGGGTGATCGGGAGCGGACGTCACTGCAAGTGTCGCCATATTGGCTTCAATTGGCGGTAATGTCCTCTTTCCCGGTTGGAGGATCGGGAAGTCGTACCACAGCTCCGCCATTTTGGTGAAAGTTCACACTGGGTTACAGGCTATGCCCACAAAGAAGCTGAAGTGTGGGCGGAAGTGGTCAGCAGAGAGGGTAGGGAAACATTCAAAGAGCGTGAGAGACTGAATGAGAATGAGAGTGTGAGTGAGAGAGTGAGTGAATGTAGAGGGGGTCTGGCCTCGTTTTCGGGGCTTTGTACGAGTCATAGAATTTACCAAAATTCTGTAAATTTGCAATTCATATGACTTTGAATGGACAGGTCTAATATATATATATTATGTAATATATATATATATTATATAATATATAGTATTTGCTTCGGATTATTAAGACAGATGTTTTTTTCAGAGGCAAATGCTCTGAAAAATACAAAACCTCGCTCTTCTAATCAGACCCCCCAAAAAACGTCTGCTGGGGCCAGGCTGCTTACCGGTACTTTGGTCGCGAGCAGCATCTCTTCTGCTAGAAGCAGGAGAACAGGAAGCTAGCAGAGAGTCACATAACTCTACCTCCCCCCTCCTTCCTCTGGGGGCGGGGCCAGAGAAGTTGCTCGCACAGCCGGGCCCCTGCAGAAGTCTTCGAGTGAGAGATCTGCAGTTCAGGTAAGGGGGTGGGGGAGGGTTTTTGTGATTAATGTGTGAAGTATGTGTGATTAATGGAATGAATGAGTATTTAAATGTTTGTGAATGAGTGTGTGTATGATAGCATGGATGTGTAAGGGGGTGGGGGTTGTAGCATGGCATAGGGAGGCTGTACTCACACTCCTATCATCCCCAGGTTCCAGCATGTAAAAAGGTCATAAAGGGAAGGAAATGGTCAGCAACAAGACTGTCACATTTAAACAATGCTCAATTTGTACAAAGGGGCCCAAAGTGTGCCAAGAAAATGTCTCCCACACCATGACACCACCACAGGGCAGGATTGATCCATGCTTTCATGTTGTTTACACCAAAGTCTGACCCTGCCACCTGAATGTTGCAGCTGGAATCGAGACTCATCAGGCCAGGCAACGTTCTTCCAGTCTTCCATTGTCCAATTTTGGTGAGGCTGTGCTAATTGTAGCCTCCATTTCCTGTTCTTAGCTGACAGGAGTGGCACCCAGTGAGGTCCTCAGTGAGGTAGCCAATCTGCTTCACTGTTCAGAGATGGTATTCTGCATATCTTGGTTGTAACGAGTGGTTATTTGAGTTACTGTTGCCTTTCTGTCATCTTGAACCACCCTGCCCGCTATCCTCTGACCTCTGACATCAACAAGGCATTTTTGTCCACACAACTGCTGCTCACTGGATATTGTCTGATTAGATATTCATGTTAACAAGCAATTCACTGGTACACCTGTTCAATTGCTTGTTAACATGAATATCTAATCAGAC
>VKOC01004456.1:0-21455 GCA_009364415.1 Spea multiplicata
AAGTTGCAGCATTGGGGTTTTAAAACCTCAATGCTGCAACTTACCTTGTCGATGCCACTGGTCTCCCTCCCTGTTTAATTAGTCACATGTCCATACGAGCGACTTTATTGTTCACTCATACGGACATTTAATTAATTGAACAGGGAGGGTGACCAGTGGGATGTGCCGGGTAAGTTGCAGCATTGGGGTTTTAAAAGTCTGCACGAGCGACCAACAGAGTTGCTCGTGCAGACTTCTACTTAACTGTTCTATCAGGTAACGACCGTACGAACGACTTTATTGGTTGCTCGTACGGACATTTAACTGATAGAACAGGGAGACCAGTGGGATGTGCCGGGTAAGTTACAGCACCAGTAGCCTAAAAGTCTGTACGAGCGACCAACAGAGTCGCTCGTGCAGACTTTTAAAATCCCAATGCTGCAACTTACCCAGCAGATCCCACTGGTCTCCCTGTTCTATCAGTTAATAAATGATAGAACAGGGAGACCAGCGGGATCTGCCGGACAATTACGGCACCAGGAGTTTAACAGTCTGTACGAGCGACCCTATTGGTCGCCAGCAAGGGGCTCATCTGCCATTGGTTGATGGCAGACGAGCCCCCTGCTGACGACCAATAGAGTTGCTCATACGGACATTTAAACTCCTGGCGCCAGAGCGGCTTTAACCCCGTATTAACCCCTTAACCGGGGAAAACGAAGAAAACCCGAACACGAAGAATGTCCGCGAATATTCGCCCGAAGAGAAGACAGGACCGGGTGAATATTCGCGAATACGATTTTTTTTTTTTTTGCCGAAGACGAGCACGAAGACGAACAGGAAGAGCCCCCTGGTGCCCAAGTCTAGTTTAAATATTACAAGCTAAACATTAAACACAGTATCAGGTGGGTAAAGCCTAGCAGATGTTGTTTGGAATACTGTTAGGCCCAACATTTTCTCTTCTCAGTGACCAGCTACATCCAATTATCCAAAGAGTCCCTGTTGACTTTATTTAAGTCATCAACAGTCAAGTTTCTTTTTAAATAGTTTATTTTTAGTCCCATGAGTTGAAAATTGGTACACATTAATGTATACCACCTACAAGCCTCACCATCCCATAGTGGCTAAATATGACACTACCATACCTGGGCCAACACCCGAATCCTCCGGGTCGCAGGAGTGGGGTCTTGACATGCCACGGTCCTCGCCCATTTCCCATTAATGGGAAATGGGGGTTTTCCCATGATGTCAGCAGGAATACTGATTGACACCAGCAGGACCGCCCAGTGATGTCACAGGACTACCTGCTGACATCAGTTGGCAGTTAAGGAATAGCAAATACAAAGAATGGCTCTACATCTTTTAGTGCCATCTCAGATGGGCTTTTTCCTATAATCAATGAACGAAGATACTGGTCCAGCATACTGTAGATCAAAAATCTCAACCAGGTGGAAGACGTAATTGGTAATAAGTAACTATTGTTTAAAACTGCATGATGTTCAGGCAAGCAGGTGAATTACCTGGTTACCTCTTCCAATTATTTTTGTTATCGTTGTCCCTTTAGGTAATATTTTCTGTTGAAGAAGAAATCCTTAACAAGCGTGTTGGCGAGGTACAGAAGCAAGAGTTCTCGTAAGGTCTCATTTTGGCAGCGTACAGCCTGCCTCATTGAAATTCCATAGAAGAATTTTCATCTCATTTTATCTTCTCACAATATGTGTGATTAACAGCATGGACTCTTAAAGCGTACTATTAAAGAAGACTGCACTAGATTAACATAAAATTAAAGCTATTATCATTTAATTTTAAAATAATGCACATGACGTGTAATTGCCTCGCAGTTATGTTTGCGGAAGACAATAACCCAAGCTGGAAAATTATGAGGTTAATGACTGCATCGTAAACTACAAACAACATCTAATTTATACGCGTATACATAAAGTACAACCTACCACAGAGAAAATTAAAGTGTAAGCATGTATATTGGTCTTGTTTGGATAGTATGCTGCTTATTGTTTAAAATTGATGCTTATGTTCTACGGGAAAATAGGCTGCCTATTATTTTACAGTTAAATTTGCTTTGTAGACGATAAATCTTAAATCATGCAGATCTTCTTTTATAGCGCATCAAAATAGCAACTGGTTACAAAATCCTTAGAGTATTTAAACATTTGATGTAGACAAACTTTAATTTACCCTTTGAGGGCCAGGGGTTGGAGCACATGTATCAGTATTTTGTGCTTTAATTATGGGGAAGGTATATTTTACATAGGGAATCCTATATAGATAAGCTATTCATAGATACCAAGTGGAGAATTGTACATTAAATAACAAGACATTGGTTAAAAATACTGAAAATCCCCAATTATTTCCCCATAACGTCCTAGCTAATTAGTAAAATTAACAACCACTACATAATTCTCATAAAAGCTCCCACCTCTTTTAGTAAATTCATCCAACAGATTTGGTTCTATACATGCAGGACATTAGTTGACATTACATATACAACGTACCACAGTCTAGGCATAAATATTTGGTGAAATTCCATAACAATGATAGATGTTGACCTTATTTGCATGCGCCTACCCAGAATCCCTTTTGGCTTGTCTAGCGTCTGTAAATGAGTGTGCAATAGTGCTTCTATATATATATATATCCTAAAAATTTAAATTTTAACAAAATTGACCAAATTTGTAAATTCATAGGAATACCCCAAAAAAATATGTTTCTGTGCTTAGGTTTCGCCATGGATCCAGCTGCATTTTTCTGGCCTCTTATAGTACTTGGTCATGCACACTACAGGGACAACCTCTCCTTCATTTCTACAATCGGGGAGAGGGGGGTGAGTAGAGAGCAGGAATTTGTTGTCCAAAAACAAATGGACCAAAATAATAAAAAAAAAAGTTTCCATATAAAGACTATACATATACAGTATATGTCCAATGTAACAGTTGGTTTTCAGTTTGACCTGCTTACCCATCACTCAGCGTTAAGCGCTGGAATCATATGACATGTACACACATAAGCTGGCAGAAATAGGTTAAATTATTATATATATAGTATATAATATATATATATAAATATTATAGATATATATAATTTATTTATTTATTTTTAAAATCCCTGTTCATGCTGCTTTTGTCCAGCATCACTATACGTCTCAAAACAAAAGCAATTTTAATTCTTGATTGCAAAACAAAATAAGCATTTATCCTTTTGCTAATGAACATAGGCAGCAAGCTACTGGACAAATCTCATGGAAGATACACAAATTTTATTTATTTGAGGGAAAAGCCAAGGAGAGTACGTCAATGTATTTTCGGCATCTTTGTACTATATACTACGAATTTTTACATTCCTTATCCAAAAGGCAGAGGCAAACGCCACAAACCGTATGAAAATTCATTCAGCGGCTTTTACGCTGAGAAAGTGCAAGAATTTGACAGCCTTATTAATTTACTATGATAAACATAACTATTATATCTCGATTGATACTGACCTTCAATTCCGAGCCTGCGAGATTGTGTTATTATATTACGTACATACTTCCCATTTCAGGCTTCCATTTTCAATACTTTGTTGTTCCGTAGGAAATTTGATCCTGTATGGAAATACTGCTTTATACGAGCTGATTTATTCTGTTAGTCATTTCTTATATTGAGAGGTTGAATCTGTCTTTTGTGATGTGTACTCCAGTGCACAACACCAAATTCCTAGTGGCAAAAGTATTAAATCATTCTTGCAAATAACGCGGGCAGACTAACTATCGCAGTAGGCCGGAGATGAAATTTGGCATGCACGCCTTTCGTTAAATCCACAGTCTGTATCTCCGGTATATGAGAAAAGACATTTCTTTCTTTACTATTTAATCAACTCTCCGAAGAAATTAAAAGTATAATAAATCAGTGACTCTGAAGGACCACAAAAGAAAGTAGATTGTTAAGTTGGTCAACATTATTTATTACAACCCAAGCTAAAAAAAATATACAAAACCAGATTCTATATATAGAAAAAAATCATGGCTTATAGTTAGTCTGAAAAAAGCATGCATATTTTTTTTCCTTAAAGAAATGATTAGGTTATTTTGGTGTTTCCTTAATGCTCGGACTGTCTTTCTGGGCTAGGAATTTTTTACGTTCGATTAAAAAAAAAAGTGAGATGCTGACTGAAGATCTCCAGGCCCCCACCCAATGTACTTTAACCGAATAACATTAAACTTGGGTTGAAAAGGCCACAGCCAATTTTATTTATTAACCAAGCCAATGCCACGCAACCTTAGGCCCAACACTTTATTGCATTAACAGGGCAAAGACTACCAAACCTCATGTCACAACCCCTTAAGTAACCACCCCCAACCTACCAACACTGGCACCAAAACCTGGCCCTACGCAGGGGCCCAGTCAGGCCATCCTAGCCCCTGTGAGCATCAATACCGTTACAATAAATAATTCTACTTTGTCTTGACTTATTTACCTCCATTGCTTTTACACACAGAAACATTGTTGGTGTTTGATAAAGTCATGCCAACAATCTCTTTTTAATTAAAGCATAAAAATCAGACGGTATGAAAGCTTTGCCCGCAGTGACTAAACCCTTCTTTATTTACAGGAATTTTATAGCGAAGTCACCACAACCTTGCTCTGAGCATTGAAAAACTGGATTGCACACTTATAATAAATAAAAAAAAAAAGGAAATAAGAGTGAGATAATTTTGGGTTTATAAATTGCCTTTAAAAATATATCTGCTATTTATTTTAATCACAAGGGATTCTGGGTAGGCACATGTGAATAAGGTTACGACCTTTACCTCTATATCCACTTTATACATGGATCCCTTGGAAGTAATTGCCCGCTGTACAGGACAGCCTTTAGACAAAACTGGTGTAAGAGGTGCAGTAGCCAGATCACCACTCATAGACAGCTTTTATTTATTTTTTTTGAAGCCTGAGGTGTCGTGCTTCTCGTGGAGCACATCTGTGAACTCAAGTGATGAACTACAGCAGAGCCAGAGACAACATTGACTGTTCACCCAGCAACCCCCCATGGGATATGCCAGGGCTTTTTCCTTCCTTCTTTAGCCAGAAGACCCACAGGAGGCTCAGAACTGTTTGGCCTCCTTTGAAAAGGAGAGCCACATAAGGACCAAGAAATAAAATTTATGCTACCTTGGCATTAGGGTCAGAGGATCAAACTTTTTTTCCTGCTAGTAGGGTACCACACTTGACTCAGAAACATTTCATCCTTAATAAGACTTGAGACTATAATAATGGCTTAATAGTTGAGGCTTAGGGTAGCCAAGAAATACCATTACATAAGTTATGGTGGGTAAAGGTGATGGAAAACCCTTCCACTTAAAATGAAGGGGTAGTAGAAGTATTATTAAACACTCATGCTGACGAGTCCCATTAAGGATGAAACAGCTGTCCATGAGCGGTGATCTGGCTATTGCACCTCTTCCTGAGTTTTGTCTACAGGCTGTCCTGTACAGCGGGCAATTACTTTCAAGAGATCCATGTATAAAGTGGATATAGAGGCAAAAGGTGATTATGGTTGATCTTATTTGCATGCACCTACCCAGAATCCCTTGTGGTTGTGGCAGCACCATGAGATTTCTGAGGGAAAAGCAAGCCTTCTGGTTAGTCAGGTGTCTGTAGATGAGTGTTAAATTTAAGGGGTAGTAGAAGTAATATTAAAGTGGAAGGGTTTCCCCATCACCTTTACCCACCATAACTTATGTAATGGTTTATTTTAATGTAATTGTTCTGCTCTCTGTATTATCAAACAGAGCTTTTGTTAGCTGTGTTGTTAAAATAATTGGCCACTAAATATGACTTTGGCAATGAAAGGGGTCACCTTGCTATCCCCTTTTTTTCAATGACCCTGTACTGATATGTTTCAGTCTACTGTTTTTACTCTGGTTTCAATTACATTCTAAAAGGCTTATGTAGCTAATCTGAAATGGACATACCACATTCCCCTTGATCTATATATTAATTCTTACTGTTTTTTCCTTTGTCATATAATGCTGAAAACAGCTCAGATATATGGTTAAAGACAGATCGACAGTCAGATTAGCAGCATTCTATAATCTGTAGCTCACAATCCGAGCCTCCACATATGGTTTAAACGTAGAGCTTCCATACTTATATGAAGTCTCACGTGTACATGTAATCATGTGAGACTTCAGACGTGGGAGCTCACTGACAGTTCCGATGGGCTTTCTTGATCCTGGTTGTTGAGTTTAAATGTTTGACCTTGTAAAGCAGAATGCAAGATTTTCCCTAAAGAGCTAACGCTCGCTGCTGATATGTCAGCCTCTGTCTCTACATCTCCTCTTACTGTTGTTTGTCTAACTTCAAGTCTGCCTTCTTCATATGTCTATCTATATATCTATCTGTCATTATTTATCAAACTTCCAATCGCAGGAAAAAGTATTTGCCATCTGTCTACTTTTTTGCATTTGTTCACAATTATTTTAGTCAGATCATTTTGTGGGTCCCAACTTGAGTTGTCAGTATAAAAGGTTCCAAGGCAATATCATGCCACGTTTGAAAGACATTGCTGAACACCTTCAGAAAACAGTTAATAATGTTAATAAGCATGAAAAGGATTACACGGCCATTTCTAAGCCTCTGAAAAGACTTGGGCAGGTGGGAATCTATGCAAGAGTGTCCATCATACAAAAACCTCCCAAAGGACAAGATGTAAAGTCATCCAGGAAGTCACAAAGAACCTTAGAACAGTTTCTGC
Source organism: Spea multiplicata (assembly GCA_009364415.1). Lineage (NCBI taxonomy): Eukaryota > Metazoa > Chordata > Amphibia > Anura > Pelobatidae > Spea > Spea multiplicata. The sequence continues at coordinate 6,727 of VKOC01004456.1, forward strand.
AGGCCTCTCTCATTGTTGATCCTGAAGACATTGGGGAAACATGGGATTTGTGTCAGAGGAGCAAGGCAAAATCCACTGCTCTTAAAGAAGAACATTGATACTCGTCTAAAATTTGCCAAAAAAAATCTTGATGTTCTCCAGGAGTTCTGGAATAATGTCATATGCACAGATAGGTAAAGCGAGTGGTATGGTCCTTGTTATGTCCAGAAGAACTCTGCTTGACTGCATCAGCACATGGACATCAATGAAGAAAACACAAGGAAGTCTATATCAGAATGGCTGAAGAAAAACTGGTTTTGTATGTTCTTCTCAAAAATCAAACCTCTTTGAAATGTTGTGACAGGATCTGAAATTATTTTTCTCAAAGTTAAGGCAGTTCAAAATGGAAGAGTGGCCTAACGTACCTCTGTGGTGCTACGATTGATTACTGGAATTGTAAACTACGGCAATTGTTTTTATTGCTCCTACAGTTGGTGTAACCAGGTTTACTATCTGTTAGTATCTACATAGCTAGGAACATCCAAGGGTAGACTACCTGGAGAGCTCCCATTTCTGGGGTGTTGGCTTTACATAGGAATGATGCTTTCCAAGTGTGGGGGTAGGACTAGCCATGTGTGGGTTAAGGCTAGCATCAAAATGCTTTTAGTGGGAAGGAACTGGGCAGGAAGCAAGGAAAGAAGAAACTGGCCGGCAGACCCATGGGATGTAGAGCTTCACCCAGAGACCTCTTTATTGGATATCTCCTTATCTCTGCCTATGATAATATTGTGTATATATAATATTTACTATATCTTAGGTTAACATTTAATTTGTCTGAATGCCAAGATTCGCAAAAAGTGTGTTATTTGTAACCAGTTTCATATATTGTATGAATGTAGCTTAAACTTACATTTTTTTTCACAGGCCAAATGATTAACTATACAATATATAAAAATACATTCCAAATTCTTTAAAGCAGAATATTATATGGGTCAACCAGAGTTCTTCTCTTGTGACAAGAAAATCAATAGATAACATTGAAGAACAATCCAGTCTTATATTGATTAAAATACTCAAGAACTTATTTTTTTTTTAGAACAAACACACTCTATTCAAAGAAAGATATAAAAAAAATAGTTAAAATCTTGAATGTGTTTTTTGTTCAAAGTTTTTGGACATTTCACTATATACTCCTGTAAAGATAGTAAACTCTGGAGGGAAAAAAACTTTTATTTGACATTTTGATATTTTCCGCAATTCTGCCTTGATTAGAAATCAATGCTTTTGTTCTAAGCAACTGTCAAGCGACGACGGAAATATACATTTTGTTAAGGGCTTTAATTCACTTGCACCATTCACAAAAAAAAACAAAAAAAAAAAAACATGTTTCATCCACATTTGTTTTGTAAATGAGGATAGCGCATTACATGGTTGTTTCATTCTGGTGGCTATAAATGCCAATGCATGTGTTTTAAAGATCGTGTTTGTAGTTTACAGCTTCTGAAAATTATAAAAAGCTGCATGAAGTATAGTTCTTTTCAATTTCCAGCTGTTGATCCGAAGCAATTGTTGTTCTTGGATTGCTTTTGCATAGTTTATTTGGAAATAAAAAATTCCGCTCTCTTTAGCAGCAGGGTGCACAAGATTTTAGCTTAGAAGAAACATTTCATGTATATTAAACCTCATGGGAGACTAGGCAAAAGATGCAGTTTTTTGCACAGGTTTTGTCCTTGATAGAAAGGTTATTGCATCTTTTTTTTCCTTGGATGGAAAAATTAATCACAAACTCCTTAAATCAAGAGATAACATGATATCCTGTTCAAAATGAACAGCTTCAAACCAAATCATCATGTAATATTTTTTGAGGATAGAATGAATTATGCTATTCCCTGAAATTATTGTAAAAATCCAAATTTTTGGATTTAAAATTAAAAAAGGAAAACCATAAGTTCTAAAGGACTTGCATTTAAATGTTAAACAAGACAAAGCGGTCTACTTGAAAGGAGAAAAAAACACATTTTTGTTCAATAATGCTTGACATTAGCCTGTTTTAGCTCAATGCTATATGGGAAACAAATTAAACATTTTGTTTTGTTAAAAAAAAAAAATGCAATTCTTCTTAATTGGCAATAAATTTTACATCACGCTGGGGGAAAGCAAGAAAAAGTATGGCTATTTCTAAGCCCAAATCTGGAGAACATGTCAGTCGTGCATGGAGGGGGTTAATTTAAGTAGCTATTAGTTTTCAAAGTTAATTAGTATAGCTAATATAGTAAATTAAGAACTGAGAAAATTTTAGCAGCACAGCAATGATCGGTGCCCTAATTTTTGGCTGTCAGCATGCCACTTATCTACTTATTTCATATTACTGCCCGAAACAAAGTGTCTTCTGAAAGTAAAACAGATAAGAACTCAAATACAACAAAACATATCGAAAATGCCATTTTCTGGTTTATGCGGGGTGTCAAATCAGACTATTTTGAAAGGTCTATAGATTAACTTTATTTTGTTGACTTTGGAGATGCAAATGATCCCTATTTTATAAAAGTACTCCTAATTTTGTTTTATGCAACTCTTTTGTTAATTTTTTGTTATGTGTTGTCCCCCAATTTGCCATTTCGTGACCAAGACGCAGATACACAAGAAAAGGAAGCAAATGATCTGACCTCCTCAATCTGTCCCCCTCTTCGTGTTTGACTTGAAGTCTTCAGCTAAATTGGATCTCTGGGTCAGTTCTCTCTTTATCTAGGGCAATGGAGTGGTGTTTTAACCATGCCAACTTTTGCCAATTCCAATCCAACTCCTGTCCCCTCCTTGTCATGACTTGTATGGCTCCTTGTATGGCCCTTTGTATGGCTTTTATCCTTTGTGCAGGGCTTGTTCTTCCCCCTTACAAAAGACACTGGCCCAAGCATGGACAGCTTCTGGTATCTTACCCATAGGAAGTCCTCAGGTATGGCAATAACTAGACTTTGGCACCAGGGGGCTCTTTGTCTTCGTGCTCGTCTTCGTCAAAAAAAAATCTTCGTATTCCGCGACTATTCACCCGTTCCTGTCTTCTCTTCGGGAGAATATTCGTTTTTTCTTCCTTTTTTCCCCCCGGTTAAGGGGTTAATACGGGGTTAACGCGTACCGCAGCAACTCTGGCGCCAGTAGTTTAAATCAGCAACTCTATTGAACACACTAGCATATATGGCTAATATATGTTCGGACAGAATGATGCCCTCTGTTGGTTTTGCATTGAGTAGCATTGTTCCATATGCTTGAAATCCAAAGTTATTATGCTACTTAATGTAAAACCAATAGAGGGCAGCCTTCTGTCTGAACATATATTAGCCATATTTGCTAGTGTGCTCATTTGCATTTAGTTAAATAAAATATATTCCCATGACCCTTTCGTGTAACGGTTTAATACAAAAACCCCAACAAAATAAATAGAAAAAAAGAGTTTGCAAGTTCGACAGAATTAATTTTTAATTGTTGCAGCAGGGAGACCAGCGGATCATGGGAATATATTTTATTTAAGTAATCAATAAATGAAAATGAACACACTGCCACATATGGCTAATATATCTTCGGACAGAATGCTGCCCTCTGTTGGTTTTACATTGAGTAGCATAATAACTCATTAAGCTACTCAATGTATCAAACCAACAGAGTTGGCAGCATTGTGTCCGAAGTTATAGGGAGCCTATTGGTCGCTTGCACGATCCTTTACCCTACGGATTTCTGTACCCGTTATCCAACGCAGCATCGCAGGGGTTAACGGGAGCGGAAATCAGGAGTTAAAAAGGCCGTGCGAGTGAGCCTATTGGTCACCTGCAGGGTCTTCCAATTGGTTGATGTTGCAATATGGCGTGCTTTGTATGGCACCGACAGTGTGTCATTGGTGGATCAATACCCAACCGCTTCACTCTTTTGGTCCCTAAATCCTTGGGCCCCTCTGACTATTTGCAGGATATGGGTGTTTCACAGTGTTCTACGGTCCTAATGGTCACAATAATATGTATGCAACCAGACGAAAATACGCTTAACAATTACAGTATGTAAAGAAGCAGACACCCAGAGGCCTCAAAGTCACATAAGTCTTTTTAAGGTCTTGCTAGAAAAATAAAGTACGCTTATGCCAAAAAGGGGATGTCTAAGACCGAGGCGCACACAACGACACAAAGTGTGTTACTTACACCTGTTGTCATTTTAATCAGACCCTCTAGAATAAACTCGTTCCTATTTAGTCATTGGAAACATTGGGTGGTAACATCAGCTGGATCAAGCGCTGTATTATAACCTCATTTATTTATTTATTGCATTTTATCGTTTCCAAGTCAGTAATAAAATATAGATGAAATATGAACTCTTTTTTTTTCAAAACTGTGAGCAATTCTCACTATGAAATAATGTTAGATATCAGAGCTCCTTGGCATGCTGAGGCTGTCCAAGTCTAACGCTTTCTTCTAAATTCTTAGATCTTTCACTGTCTCTTAGAATTTCAAACCTTAAGCACCCCTGAGGGATAAGAACTTACGGCAACTTAATTTTGAAGGATAAAGGACGTGTTTTGTATACAACCTTTACAAAATAACATAATCTCATTTCTATTAGCAGCGAGGGTTATTTAGGGCGAAAAAAGAAACCCTAGGTTATAATACATTTTCTTCTATTCATCCATTGAAGGATTATAACATTTTTAGCGGACAGACGGAACAATTCATATTTTAATTTATAAGTCCAATTTATTAAGTTAATAAGAAAACTGCGATTAGGCTGCAGAATAGTTGTTATGGTTCCAACATTTTTTTAAAAAAAAATGTTTTTTAATTATTATTTGGGATTCAATTCCCACTAATTGTACCGTTACCCTTTAGATAGGGCCTTTTTTCTGTCGATATTGAAATGCTCACTATATATATATATAGCCTGCACATACTAATAGGTAAAAACTCTTGAATCAGCAGAGAACACTCAAAAGTTAAGTTTTAATCCAAACTTAAAGTAAAAGGATTAAAAAAGGAAGTGGGTCTAAATAATAGGTATAATGGATATGATAGAAACATTTAAATGCATAAAAGGATTTCACAACGTACAGGAGGAAAGTGGTCATAATTTAAAAGTATGGAATGGAAGAAAGCTAATAAGTTAATAATAAGTTAAACAGCTTCCTCTCTGAAGTCGTAGGGGTTAATGCAGTAAAGGTATATAAACGTGCATTGGATAGGCATTTGGATATACTGACTTTAAGGCAACGCCAAGCTAGATGGGTGGAATGGTTCTTATCTGCCATCAAATGTAATGTTTCTATAAAACAGTATATATATATATATATATATATATATATATATATCACCATCATATTCCATAGCGCTGTACAAACAGTATGTTCTAGAGCCCAAGGCAAAGTTTCCAACGCTGCATTCTCCTTGATGGATTGTACTTTATAACATCACATTTATTACTTGCGTTTACGCTTCACCCAATTTACCTTGCGAGCGTCCCCATGGACCCCGATATAAATATTCTTCTGCCATAATCCATTTTAGATTTGTACAATTCTAGTCGTTTTCATCTCAATGCCTTTCTAAATTTGGCTGGTACCGTGTGATTTCACAGAGGGTCTAGCCACGTCCTTGAGGATATGTTGTCAGTTTCTCTAGTTTTGTGATAGAATAAAGCAGAGTGTAATGGTGTGTGGGTAGGTAATGTTACATTCTTTTATAGATACCTTAGAAATTTGAAACAAATGTAACCAATATATATTAGGGTTATATGTAATAAAAATATTAGCAATACAGCATTTTACTTTGCATTTTTTTTTACTATTCGTTAGTAGTCCAACTGGAGAGATTTATGAAACATAGCCACACGTTATTATTATTTATTATTTTATATAGAGCCATAGCGGATAATTTGATGGCAGATAAGACCCATTTAGCCCATCTTGTGATGTAGAGACTAAAAAGGTAATCAGTTGTTGGTCTTGTCTTGGATTCAGGAGCCAGATGCCTATCCCATGCATGTTTACCTCTATCAACTTTCCTGGGAGACCATTCAACTTATCAATCACCCCCTCAGCAAAGGAAACCTTCTTTATATTAGGAAGCATAATTGTCTAGTAGGGTATTCTAACCCAAGACTTACACCAGAACGGCTGTCACCTTGTTACCTGTCACCTGTTACCTTGGACCTGCTTCTCTAGGCTTAGGCTGGAATCCTATGATATGACGATACATACAAAAAGGTTTGAGAACAACTCAACTGAAAATAGACAACAGCATATTAGCCTATTATGGTTAGGAGCATCTTGATTTGTACCTCACTCGTGCCATGACATATCAGTTTGATACTGCTCACTAAGATGGTCCAGAGTTGAAATGGAATGCAAATTCCCTCTACATTAGCGAATCAACAAACCGAGACATATAAGTTGATCTACATAAGCCTCATCATTGGGGGTGTAGTTGATGTCCCTCAAGGCACAAATGAAACTTTACACTTGACATGAACCCCAAGAGATCCCTGAAGGGTGAAACAGCATGCATGAGAACTTGCGAGAGAGCCATACAGTAGGCTATTAAGCTACTGTCTATTATCAGTTGACTTGTTCTCAAACATTGTCATGTCCAATGTCATACTTCAGGTGGTCCATCCCAGGTGTAAAGGTCCAGGCGTGGGCATCCTTTCTCACTTGTACCTAGAGGGATGCCAACGTTGCTGATGAGGCTCATGAAGGCTGAAACATATGTTTGGAGTTCTTTGTTCCACTCAACATATAAGAGTAAAACCATCGGGAAAACTATAGGGTATTTTATTATGCTGCTGTCTGTTCTTGGTTGAGTTGCTCTTAAAAAAGCAATGTAGAAAGTTTTGTTGACTGTAGATATATTTTTTTAAATGCAACATTCACTGATCATTAGTGTATGCACACTTAAGCATGATAGTACAGAGTAGAAAATATTCTCTGAGTTTACCAATTTCTTCATTTTTTCATTACAGCCGATTAGTTTAGTTAAGTTTAGTGGATTATTTAGTAACGCAAGCAAACTCGGGTTTCTCTGCTTTTAACCAAATGAAGATCTTATCCACAGACAATCAGATGTGCAGTGAAGGAAAATATAATAGGACAGAGGGGATGTGTGATAACATGTGCTAAAAGCATCCTCTGCCACTCGGCCTGCCATCTATCTGAAAGGATCCATTGAGTTAACTCTATAACTGCCAAACTACTGCATATTTCAAAAACTTTACTATTGCTATTATCCAGTTGTGCCTTAATATTTTTTTGTCTTAGTACTTAGCTGCTTGGTGTAATATTAACGATGGGTGGACACATCTTTATCTGAACAATACAAATAAAAAATGCTTCTTACCATCACTAAAAGCACATATCCCTTAAAATGTCTTGTATTTTTTTTAACACATTCACAGATATAACACATTTATTTAAAAACATGGTAAAAGTTAGTGTCTTCTGTTGAGATTGTTAAAGTAGTTTTTTTTTCTCACTTTGTTTGTGCCTTAAACCAGAGACAGACAGCTTCTCCTTACTTTTCTCTACAGTGAGAGACACATTTTAGTTACTTTCCTCATAAATAAGAAACAGAAAGCATTTCACCATTTTTTTCTCTTATACGAGACAGGTTTTAGCTACTATCCTCTTAAATTAGAGACAGACAGCTTCGTGTTGCTTTTTTTTTCTAAAATGGGAGACGGAAAGCTTTTTGCTCCATCTGAGAGCATCTTGCTACTTGTATCCTCAAACAGAGGGGGCTTCAGAGACAGCTCATTGTCCAAATGTTAGTATAGAAAAATTCAAAATGGCAGCTTCTAACTTTCATGAACTACAATTCATGCAACCAACAAAGTGTAAGTATACGTTATACAACTGTATGTAGTATATCTCTTATAATGATAATATCACATGGCAAATTACAATATTTTTACAAAAAAATCTGTATTTTCCACGGAAGGTCCAGTCTGCCTTGTCCATCTTCTGGTACGAGGACCATAGTTTAATTTGGCAGATCATTAAGATAGTAAAAGCCAGTACTACACATATCAAAGCTTTTAAGACTTTCTTTGTGTGACGGGACCGACCTTACCCCGACTGGGTACTCCCGTCTAACGTTGCTTCCTCCTGCCGGGACACCAACAAGTAACCCCTTCAGTGCCGGGCAGAACCAGCGTTGTAGATAGAAGGAGGGATGTCGCTGCACCGAAGCCGCATTGGCACTGTGGCTATCCGAAGCTTAGCTACACAGTGTGGCTATAACCCACCCCAAACATCAGGCAACACTCATGTTGAGGTGAAAGCAGGACTCATTTATTAAAGCCAAATACAGAGGTATATATACACAAGTAGAAAAGGGGCAATACAAATATCACATGATCTAATTACCATGGCAGGAAGGAAGTAATTAGATTAAATCCTGCAACACAATATCCGGGGGAAGGACAGGATGTCACGAGACATAAATAATTACATTAACTGGGGACATAGACGTGGAATGACGATAGACATATAATTGGCTTAAGACAGACAATGGCCAAGACACAGGGATAACAGGAGCTCACAGGATTAACAGCTACCTGTTATGTAATTGATAAATCGGTATGCAGCAGTGACACCGAGTCATACCTACAGAGGGTCTTAAGACAAGGGCTAACTCACACAATAACACGGAAACACTTCACACCTATACAATTAACAATACAAATACAATCAGCCTTCTTCCTACCACAGGATGTCCAGCAGACGTTACAGTTCTGAGACTTTGAGTGCTAAAACATGGGGTACATCAGCAGACTGAACCCCTGTATCCACACACAGAAGTCTCTACAAGGCCTGGGCCCATAGTCGATAGGGAGGAGGCTGGCTCTCAGGCCTCTCCAGGGACCCCAGTGATGGAGGGTTCTGTCACACTTTGTACCTTTTAATAGATAGGTTGCCCTGCACTCTAATGAGTATTCTGTTTAGATGCTTGCTATAGAAATCAAGAACATGGAATCCAACTCTTGCAGATCCAATTTCCAGTGAAGTCTCCAAGAAAAGTAATTTACTTGGCACAGATGTGTTTTGTTTGCTTTTTTATCACATATGCATTCACATTTATCAAGGTTATTTGGACTACAAGCCTAAGGGGGATATCCGCAGCTTCCTTATAATGAAGTCAATACAGAACATGATTATAACACAAAATGAAGAAAATAAAAAAATAATAGTCATCTGTTGTGAAGAGTCAACCATCAAGTTCAATATATGTCGGCTATCTTACCCCCAAACACCTCGGATAATCTTAAAAACAAGAGTCTATGTGTTTCTTTGATGTATTCATTTATCACTGTCAAGAAAAAGAATGTTGTAAATAAAAGCTGAAGATTCAATGTCTAAAATGAATGACACTCTACAAATGGACTACATGGAGACTTGTCTTGGAATCTTGAGGATATCATACATGCTGATGAGTGCTGCCTCCCAACATACAAGGCTCCATTCGGTCTGTATATTCCATGGACATACAAGTGAAGGAACACTAGGGGAAATATTTACCCAGATTGTCATAAGTAAGTAACAGTATCAACAAGTAACACAGAAAATTTTCACATTTGATCACATTGATCATGTGTATTACGCAAGATCATTTCCCCTGGTGTCTCTTATAACCCACAGAGGCACCACTATGTACAGAAAAATCATAAACGTCTTACGATTGTTATTATTTTCAGTTGTTTCTTTTTCTCTGTGATTTTGTGTTTTGGAGCCCAATGCACCCAACTCTGGGAAATAGGATTCTACAAAGATAGAATAGGTTGAAGGTAGACTATGTTCTACAGGCGGTCCTAGTCATTTAAATTGGGAGTTCATTATTATTTGTTTCCTTATTACCTTTTAAATACTTTTAGCACCAACAATTTACTGTATTTTAATTCCTGTCATGAAAGATTTATTGCGAATACTTTACTCAATAGGCTCTATCTGTTATTAGTTGTATTCAAGAATTGATTTGGTATCAGGCTACCCATGGGTGATTTTTTGATATTTGATGTAGTAAATGACTACTAGCTATGTATTGTCAAAATACAACTATTGTTTATAAATCTATTGTTTGTCTGAATCCCTGTGTATATTTATTATTCATAATAGATCCTTTTTTAGCTTGTTTATTGTTTTAGTATTATGTTTCTATAGAGGAAGTGGGTAGGCCAAGTGAACTGGCATCTTACCATAACTTATCTTTGGTTGTAGGTACAACTGGAAATATAGCGTTCTCCAAACGCTATCCCCTATAATGTTTGTCATGATGCAACACATACAATAAATACAACAAACTATATAATAACCAATGAACATTCCTTAAAATGTGATCTTTACATTAAAAGAAAATATCTAATATTATTTGGGATCTTAAAGTAGCATTAAAGGTAGCAAAATACTGTAATTAAGAAAACGTTACTTATATGAAAATAAAGGTGTGCAGAATAGACTTATTTATTTATTTATTTATTTATTTATTATTTAAGAGATAACTTGTTGATGCTCACTTGTTCCCATAAAACTCTGTTAGATCTTCAACACTAAGTATTCAATATGTATTCAGACGGCTCCTAGCACATTAATTCTTTACAAAAAGTACACAGGTTTTATTCAATTAATCGCTGAAAAACTTTACTGCAATTTCGGATATTACATGACAGAAAAGTTTTGATTTTGCCCTAATGGAATATACTCTATAAACTTTATAAAATAACTAATATTGAAAACATGGTAAACTGCGTTCACCTAAATTGAATGTATATAATATATACATTTTGCTATTTAAATACTCTTTTCAAAAGCAGGCACTTAGTATAGGTTTTACTATTAAAAGTAATGGCTTGTATAACAAAATGTATTTTACAGAAAACATATAATTAAAGATCAAATATTAGCTGACCAATTAAAAGATGAATGCAGGAATGTCTACAACTTATTTTACTTTAAATATTAGTAAATCTATAATACAAATATACATTTCTTTTTAATGCAAAGATATGCCTGAATATAAATAAGATAAATATTGACGGTTATCAAAGACATTTTTTTTTAGACGGAAAGTCACATCAAAGGCATTTTCACTGTTTGAAGATTTCTCTATTAATATATTTTCATATTTACAAAGCCAAAGTCTATATTGATATCAAAGAATCCGACTTACAACAATACTGATGAACAATTAATAGCCCCTTTTCTTAAAGAAGCGCTTAGGGAAGCTGAGACAGTTTTATACTAATTATGATGGCAAGGACTACAAAAAGAATTTGGAATAAGTTTGGTGATAGATTGTGACATTGGTAAAAAATAGCGGGTTTGGACAGCTGCAAAAGAACAAACGACTATTTCTAAATATATTGTAAAATTTTAATAGGAAACACATACAATATTATGACTGATTCTAATTATTGCACCTATATACAGTATCTTTAGCATGTTTTAGATTTACTTATCAGTTAAAAAATGTTTTTTCTGTTTATTTTCTGTTGTGTTATATCTTAGAACTTCTAGCTTGCTCATGCAGAACTTTTTTAACTTATTCCTTATCCAAACGTACTTGTGATTATAGGACATGATGGCTATGAAGGATTTCTAACCTGAGGAGTCCATGTGCAAACTGCTAAACTAGGGGTGTCCAACCTGCGGCCCTCCAGCTGCTGCAGGACTACATCTCCCATCTTCCTCAGCTAGCCCCTTAGCTGAAAGAGCATTATGGGAGATGTAGTCCTGCAGCAGCTGAAGGGCCGCAGGTTGGATGCCCCTGTGCTAAACAAATATGATAAATAAGATAATTGTTACAACTGGACTGTCCAGCACCAGCCCTACGGCTGCAGACATCCTAGGCAGATAGTATCAAAGATATCTCTTTTACACCCCAGATGATGGACAGAACATTTATTTTTTAACTCCTCTGTTTTATTTGTTGGTACCATCTTCTTAGCCTGTTTTTAGGCTGGTCTGGGGGGTAATTGTGGGATTTCCAAACATTCTTCAAGTAGGGATCATGGGAAAATGTATATATAATGCCTTGGCTTTGTCTTTGGTGAGTATAAGAGCTACAAAAAACTCAATGGACTTAAAAATTGACCATCAAAATAATAAAAATAGAAATGACATTTTTCAGTGTTTTATTGTCTTAAGGTTCTATTCACAGAGGAAATTAATAATGCTTTAATTACAGGTATAAAACATATAATCTTAGGCACAATCATGCTTTGCAGGAATGTACAAAAACTTCTCTGCATTAGTCACCGAATTCTGTATTTTTGAATCACTGAAAATATCCATTGTGGAGCTAGAGCCGCAGACGATTTGACTTTTTTGGTAGGGGGGAGGTGTGCTGTCATTTGCAGGCTGTCCCTTCCCTCTAACAACTAAAGAAGTCCTTTTCTATGTGGAGGAACCATGAAGAACCATTTTACCGGCCGGACCTCGGGTGCGGACGCAGAAGACGAAGATCGGGGATCTTCTGCCTACTATGGCCCTTAAATATAAGCATAAACTAAAAATAATAGTTTTTGGCATTTTTTCCATATTTTCTTTGTATTCTCAGTGAAGCACTGACCTTGGAGCATCAAAAAATTATATTTCAATGGGATATGTATAATTTGGTATATCTAAGGAGAAATGTTTATTTTACATTCATTTTCTTTTAAATTAGTTACCTTGACATTGACTCTCTGTTGAAGGGTTATGTTTCAAAGGCAAATTGTACTTTTTTTTACATTTCAGAGATTCCTGAAAACAAAAATCATATAATGCCCCTATAAAGTACTTTTATAATAACCATTTATGTGACAAGGTCAACACATTCATTAGATGGACACTGGTTATATGCCCTTTACATTGGAATCTCAAATGGAAAACCTGGTATTAAGATTTTGTTTTGTTCCTGGAATAAGTTTTTTTATATAAAAAAATATATATTTCCACTGATACCCTTCCAACTTTCTAATCCCTACAATATTTGGTCAGTTGCACGATCCCTCGGAAGACACAAAAGGACGGCAAGCAAACTCGGCTATTAACATTCAGCACAGCTCTCGAGTATTTCTAATTGTTTCCAGAACTCAAACTCTGTTAAACATGTTTGCAATTATTATGCTCATTATCAATTGGCCAAATAATAACATAAAGAAAATGTCAGAATGCAAAATAAGCTAATTAACTAAATTGCGCCCAATGTCCTTGACTATTTTGACACTTTCAATCAAGCCTTTATCTCCCCTTCGGCTTTTTTTTTTTTTTCCTGAGCTTTTTAGATTCCAAATAATTTATAATGAGTAAATCAAACAATGCCGTAACATGTTAATAGCCTTAATTTTCCTTATCTCCTCAAGGTCTTAAGATTTTGATTGCTGTGTGGAAAACATAAGACCACTGATTATGAATTAAAACTTGTCAACGGTAAAAAGTGCTGATCTGTGTGTCGATGAGCGATGCCGCCTTTGTACGATGCATAAGAATTACCTTCTTATTCAAAACAACCCACAGTAGGGCTACAACGATGAATATTAAACTAATCTCTGCAAAAAAAAAAAAAAACGAAAAGAAAGAGAACGAGCATAATTATAATGCTGACATTTTCATAAGGAAATTGGATTGATCTGTTGATTAACAGGTAATACTAAAAAAAAAAAAAAAAGCTAAAGCAAAAAAAAGGGACATTATTACTACCGTGAGTCAAATAAAAAGTCCAATTATTTTAATTATTTAATTAGTACTTTTCATATTCTAAATTAAAATGATTTGACATAAAAATGATTTATGATTACGTTCTAGTGATGTATGTTGTTACCCGTATGTAGTCTAGAATAATATCTAGATTAATCAAAGAAGCTGTTAGTGTTGTAATTTTCTTTTTTTTGGAAAAGTTCTCACATGAGATGACCGACGTGCTGGTAAGACTGTAAGCTCTTTTGAGCAGGGCCCTCCTCACCTGTTGTCTCTGTAAGTCAAATTGTTATGTTACATACTACTTGTTGTGTCCTGTCCACCCATTGTGCAGCGCTATGGAATTTGACAGTGCTATATAAAACAATAAATAATAAAAATAATATGAAACTAGAAGGCAGGGGTATCCATCAACCAATGCAAAGCTTCCGTCATCACTCATAGTAACAGTGATTTAGCTTAAAGTGAAACCTTGCTGTAAATACATTGAAGTAATTTCCAATTGTGCCTCAAAATGGTGAAATTATCTTTTTTGACTCTAAAATGGTATCTGACTTCCAGGGCCGGACTGGGACTGAAAAGCAGCCCTGGAAAAATTTGGAGAGCAGCCCCATATAGTTTATCTCTTATACCCACACGCACCCCTTATACCCGAGTCACACGATGTGCCATTCTTTTTATCTCATTATTTGTATTAAATGCCAGAAAGCAAAAGTGTTAAAAGGCCCTAATAAATGAAATACATTACACAGAATGGGATTAAAACATTTGTTACAGCGAACATTTTAGATGAAAAAGTTCAGTGGAACAAAACACTGATCACATGATTCTTCACCATATTCTGGTAAGAAACTATTATTTCTTTATTAATTCATGTAGACTATTTTTTCATATTTAATAAAAGCTATGATTGAGACATGTTTGGTTTTTTTCCTTTTATTTGCCAACCTACCCTCGAGTTATGCACATCTGCCCCCAGGCTTGCCACTCTGCCCCCCTGATATGCCTTCTAACCCCCTATATGCCACTCTGCTTCCAGAAATGCCTTATA